>JAOBYE010651518.1:0-10000 GCA_025403585.1 Parazoanthus swiftii
CTTTCCACTCCCTTCTTCCCTGTTTGATGGTTCCCGCCGAAATCAAATCAAAGCAAAACTTCGAACTGTTTTGTTTGACTGTTCTCGTGGAATCAAAACTGCGAGTTATTTGTTGAACAGTTTCCATGTAATCGAACCACTGACGCATTTTGTTTGACCGTTTCCAAGGTCCACAGATTTATTATTTCCACTTTGATATATTACCGGCCATGGACTGTTTTGTTTGACTATTCCCATGGAATCAAAACTGCGAGTTATTTGTTGAACAGTTTCCATGTAATCGAACCAATGACGCGTTTTGTTTGTCAGTTCCCAAGGTCCCAAGGTTTATTGTTTCCACATTATTTTATTACCGGCCATGGACTGTTTTGCTTGACTGTTCCCAAGGAATCAAAACAGTGACTTGTTTGTTCAGTGACAGAACCATTGATTGAAGTACTTAATGTTTCACAGTTTCCATGGAATCAAACCATATATGTGTTTCTTGTTTGACAGTTCCCATGGCATTAAACCGTTCACGTATATTTTTACATGGTATTAGGGCACACCCACTGATACATTTTTCGTCTGACATAAGGATAAAGAAGAACAGAGCACACGTGGCAACAGTAATGGAACCACCAAGAAGATTGCCAAAAAGGAAATGCTGTTTTCTACAACTCTTCCTTACCTTATTTTTGAAGAAAGACAAAAAACTTAGGAAAATAAAACATTCTCAAGAGCGATCCACCTTGCCTCCTTCAGTGGAACCAATAACAGAGCCTTTCAAGAAGTTTGCAATATCCCCGCCGCAAAGTGATCGAACAATCTGCTTCGTTATCCTTATTTCTGGAGATTGCGAAAAGGACAACACAACGGACAAAGTGGAAGCGATGCGGGTAAGTTTGAAAAAAGCAAGTTTTCGGCACACAGGGAGAGAGTCTGAAGGAAACAATCTCATCTGCCAAGAACCAAGCATGGATGTCAAGTACATTCAGTAGAAACCGATTCCTGACAGAACCCGACGACAGAAACTGCAAACGAGGGTCCGAAGGAGTAGAACGCCATAGCCAAATCCTGTTGGACAAATCTTCCGTTGACAGACACGACACCAGTGATCTGACAGAGAAGAAGGTCGTTTCGTGGGTAGATATTTTACAGCCTCTTGATCTGATGGGTCAGATAGTTCTAACACGCATCTTAAAACGTTGAGTGACTTTTATCTTAGTTCCGAGTAGCAGATAAGCAGTTTACGGCTAGATTTACAGCTCGGACTAAACGAGTATGAACGTGGATGAGGATAGACTGTTGAAACTCACACTATCGTCTAACGTCTACTGTAGTTCAGGGATAAAACAAAATTACGCCTTGTTGTACTTATTATTATTATTATTATTAATATTGATATTAAACTTGTTATATTTATTATTGTTATTATTAATATTAATATTAATATTATTATTATTATTATTATTATTATTATTATTATTAACATTATTACTATTATTATTAACATTATTATTATTGTTGTTATTACGATGACGATGGCGAGAACTAGGTATCTGTGATAACCTAGCTCAGAGCACGATTTTCATTCGAGATTTAGGTTCTGGGAGAACTTTTCATCAGGAGAACGAAATACTGGATGACTTTAAGTTCAATATGAATGCAGTGCAGATATTTTAAGATTACAAGTGGCTTTTTAGAACTGCAACAATTTCTTTTATCGGATTGTTGTAAACTTTTTCTCACTTTTTGTTTGTAACCTTAGTAATTAGAATTTTTTTATCCTTTTTTATACTTGGGAATCGTATTGTATTTTTAAAATGAAATTGTTTGTTTTTAACGTTGTTTTGGCATTAGAATTAAGGGTATTATCGTTATTATTATTATTATTATGGTTATTATTACTATCCTTCGAGATTTTAAGATCAGCCACTTGAGCGTTTAAGGTTCTAGGACAACTTTTCATAGGGAGAACGAAGTACTGGATGACTTTAAGTTCAATGTGATTACAGCAGAAATTTCTAAATTTTAGGATTATAAGAGGATTTTTAGAACTGAGACTTAATAAAAACAATTTCTTTATTCGGATTTTTATAATCTTTCCCTCGCTTTTTTGATTGTAACCTTAGTAATGAGTTTTTTGTGGCTTTTTAACGTTGTTTTGGAATTGGAAATAAAGGTATTATCGTTATTATTGTTATTATTGTTGTCATCATTATTATAATACTAATAATTATTATTATTATAATTATTACCAAATAGTTATAACTTTATTACTATTATTATTATTATTATTATTATTGTTATAGCTCTACGTACGTGAGTTTTGATTGGTTGAGCGAGTTATTGTTCCCGGCAACAATTTTAGCACTCCAGAAATAAGAACATGACTACTAGCGGGTACACTGAAACCGTGATGAGATTCGGACAATGGATTTTTTTTATCGCTTTGATTATGGGTGAGATAAAGTCACATGCATTGTGCAAAAACAATAGTGTCGGGAATATTGTTAACGATGAACTGTCTAAAACATTCATTAGAGCACTACCTTCTGGGACCGTTTGGGTAGACGGACCCAGTCCTTTTGTAGTTTCAGGAGTGGAGAATAGTAGTGTTTCATAGATTAATATATTTATTCCTGTTTAGTGATTGATCAGTTAATTATTTTCAAGTACATCTCATTCATCTGCCCCACACTTCCCCTCAAACATTTCAAAACCACTCTCGGGTTTTCAAACTATGAAAATAATGAAAAGCATTTCACGTCTTCCGTTCCATTGCTTTTATGCGGATCATTGCTGGCTTTTAGAGAACCGCTTTAATGTTGCCGTGTTTTTTTCCACGAGAGCTGGATTTGCATAGTTATGTGTGCGTTCTGGGTAAACTTTGGGTAAGTTTTACAAGCTCGCCTGAGAAGCTTGTGCAGCTATGTGCACACTTTGCATCGCAAAACTGGCAATGATCTACAAAAGTCGAACTCTGACTTAAATCCAAAATAATAAAAATTTTAATCTTTGTTGAGGAGACTTTTTCACTTTACCGTTCTTTTCAAAGAGGACCTCACTATAACTAAGAATTACAAGAAAAACAAAAAGATAAATCTAAAATACGACTATATTACAATAAAAACATTGATTAAACTGTATTAAAAACATATAGCTGGAAATCTAAAAAATTACGTTTGAAACCATTAAGACTAGCTGATTGTTTGAAAATCCGGCTTAAAGAACAAAAGTCTGTCACGGAAGGATATGCAGTTCTCTCCTGTCCCCAGTTTCTGTAGTCTGAGGTTGTCTTTCTTCGTGTTGTAGCCATGGTCCTCGTGCCTTACCAAAGTCACATCATGCTCAAAATGGCCATTTACGCACTTGTATACGTACGTATGTACATCTTCTAATGAATTATCTCTTCTCCAGGGACACCTTCTTAAGTGAGGTTAGAGCATTTGAGGCAGAGAAATGTAGTGGCATGTAAAGAAAAATGTTGGCGGCCTAGTTCTGAAGGATCTATTAGCTTGACATTAAGGCTATATTGTGTTTGTCTCCCTATATCAAATTCGCATTGTTGAACAGGGGCATAATCAGACTATTGTAAAAAAGTAGGCGCGACTTGAAAGGTAATAAGTGCTTAATGCGTTTAAAGAGGCCAAGCCTTTGATTAACCTTACTAGCTATTTACTCGACATATTTAGTCCATGTAAAATTGAACTGAATTCCAGATTTTAGCGCCTATGAAGAGAATGTTAAATTTGCCATAGTTGACTCTAACTTTAGAAACATAGTATGTGGATTTGAAAGCTAAAGAAAGACAAAACGATAATGAATTTTAGATACGACGCTACGATGAATGCTACAATAGATGAAATTCAGTTACAAAACTGTGCGGTACACAGTGCCAAAATTACAATCCTAGCAGGGCCGGTTCTTTACATGTAAATGCTTATAAAGAGGCAGACTTCTATTCTCCATGTCCCCAGCCAACGCCGGCCAATCTGGAGAAGACAGCCTCATACTATTGAGAAATGTTTCAATCTTTTCGTTCAAGACTGTAAAAATAAGGACCCAACTTGTGTAAGTTTGTCAGTCGTTTAGTCTTCTTGTAAAGAGTTTTTAACATTTGAATGCTTTTTAATACTGTAGCTTTTTAAAATAGTTACACTTAATTTTATTGAATATCGTGTTATATCTATATTATATTGCTGATCTCCGGTTGATACCAGCGGATTTTGTTAATCAGCTGACCGTTTATTTTTCATCAGGATAAATATAGTACTTACTATTATAATTAACTTTCATTTATGATTGTACTGTATTACCGTTTACCGTTTATTAGAACAATAAGTAAACCCAAGAAGCTGACGCAAAAGGTGGCTCAAACTCGCTAATCGATAAAAAGTAATGCACTTAGTCAAGTTAGAGCCAAAGTCTGAAACAAAGCAAAGAAGTTAGCGAGAATTTTTTTAGTGGTCAGTTATCAGTTCTTCTCCACTGTCCTAATACAGTCTACTGAATCACCGGGAGCCTCCCTTTTACTATAGCAACGGGTACGCTGAGGGCAAAATTCAAAAATGGCGGCTGCACGCAAAAAAAAAACACTGCTTCAAAACTACGAGCTGGTTTTTTTCGCCTGCAATATTTTTGAGAAATCTATTCAATTGATCAGCGAAGGTAAGGGTAATTTTAAGTTCTAAAAGTAATATTAATTGGGCATCGATGGTTTCGAGCACCAAAACAAATTCGGTTTGTTAAGAAAGAAGTTTTACGAAGACCGTCTTCTGACTTCTCAGTTCAGTAATTTTGTTCAAGTAGTGTTAAGACGAATACAGTGCTTCTTTCACGGTAGAGTTTTGGAATGTACTCAACTGTTAGTGTGGGAAATAAGAAACTCTATATCACTCCAGCGAGAGAGCTATCAATGAAACAACACGTGCACTGGAATTCTCAAACAAATGGTCAAACCAGTAAGGTCAAAACAAATAAAAATATTGCAGAAACGGCTGTATTCAGATTAAGGTTTGTATCAGAAAATTGTTAAGCAATGTTTAGAGATTATGTTTCTGGACTTTTACTACTATCGCCGCGAAATTAAGTGAGATATTATACAATATCGTTCATACTGTCTAGCGCAATATAAAAATAGTCGAAACAAGCCAAACAATTTTGCGGAATGCAAAATCATCTGTACCTCCCCATCAAACCCTGATAACGTATAGATGTAGCTCCACAGCAATTAGTTAACAAAATCAGTTATACGTTTGTAGCGGTCATGCAAGACTACAGACCGATTTTAGCCAGCGATCTGCGAATTCCCTCACACAATGATCAACCTATCCAAGTGCACCCCTCAGCAAATTAACTGAACTACAAGCCAGCAAAGCCTCCAGTGCGGATGATCAGTCCTTGGCTCCTCAAAGAGTACGCCGCGGTCCCCACTCACCCTAGATTGCGAGCAGTCTTTTTCTGTTTCTCAGAATCATTCGAGGAGACAAAAATCGAACAGCGAAGCAGAGAGCGAGTCGGCGAGAGACTGCTAACAATTCTCCAGGCTAGCAGTCTCTCGCCGATCTGCTCGCTGCTTTGCCGATCGATTTTTGTCTCCTCGATTGATTCTGAGAAACAGAAAGAGATTGCTCGCATTCCAAGCTCACCCTATTTCTTTGAATCTCAATTGCTCATTCAAAGATGAAATGGTACAAGCTGACTGGAAAAAGGCCAACGCAGTCCTAATCCCCAAACCCAAGCCTGTCAAAGACCTCAACAAAGACCTTAGGCAAATTTCTTTGCTCGCCGAAGACTTCGTCACTGAGAAATAACTAAAGCCAGCTATCAAATCAGTAATTGACACAAATCAATACGGGGGCATAGAAAAATCCTCTTCTAATGTAGCCTTGATATCCATGCTCCTTCTATGGTCCAAATTCACTAGTGGAAATGCTGCCAGTGTCTGAGTCATTTTATTGCATGACTTTCGGAAGGCATTCGATTTAGTAGACCAAGACATTCTTGCAAGTTCGCTTAAACACCATCTGCCTTTTACTTGATAGATGATCTCCTGACCAACCGACAGCAGAGAGTCAAAATTGCAGACTATTCATTCTCTCAGTGGTGTCACATCCCAGACGGTGTACCCCAAGGCAGCACATTAGGTCCATGGCTGTTCCCTTTAATGATCACTGAATGACTTGAGTGTAAAACCAACCTTCGATCTTTGGAAATTCATTGAAGAGACGTCGATGTCAGAGGTCGTTCCTAAAATGTCACCCAACGTCATCCATCCCGCAGTTGACGAAAAATGGTGTGGTCTGAGTGACTAGAACCGCTTTCAACGCCACCCAACCAAATCTAAGGAACTCCGTATGACCAAACAGCTACGTTGCTCCAATCCAGTATAAGTTGATAGCAGAGAGTTAGAGGTAGTGAAGACAGCCAGAATCCTTGGCCTTGTTGTTAGTGACAACTTTAAATGAAACGATCACATTGATGCGGTCCTAACAGACTAAGAGACTGTATTTTCTATTACAGCTGAAGCGGGCAGGAGTGCAGCTGCTCGTTTTATACCACGTGTGTTCGCTCGGTGATCGACTACTCGTGCCAAGTGGACATGTTGGAGTAACGACTGCGCATGCGTGCGAGGTAGTAAGAGAAAGAAGTTGGCCAAATTTTCCAAGATGGCGTCTTGAAATCCAATTTTTAAAGCAAAATATTAAGTGTGTGACTTTTTTCGACCAAAAAGTTATGCGACTGACCTTTCACAGTGGACGAAGAAAAGCAAGATAAGCAAACCTGGTGTGATTAAACCCTTAACATTTGTATATTTTTCTTGTTTTTGTGAGCTTGGTTGGCGTTTTTCCAACATGTCTGCTAATTGTACTATTTCGCACTCCCAGAATACCTTGAGCGGCTACAGCACAGGGCACTTCGCAACATTTACCACAACTTATCTTACGACTAGGCCACATCAGCTGCTGGTATAAAAGCTCTTAAAGAAAGATAACTCCAACTGTGCAAGAAGCTTTTCACTGATATATCATATCAATCCCGACCACAAGCTCTGCAAACCCTTGCAACCCGCCAATACTAATCCGTGTCAGTTGAGAAGTTCTTGCCTTTTTATGCACCCCAAGTCCAAAATGAACAGATTTAAGAACTCCTTTTTAATGCCTCCATTCGCAAATTTTAACCGCCGTACAGATTTAAAAAACTATTATAGTGCTTTTTTAATTCTTCTTTGCATATGTTATTATTGTTGAAATTGTAAAAATTTTTTGTAATTCAGGTTATTGAACTCAATAAACATTATTATCATTATTATTATTATTATTATTATTATTATTATTATTATTATTATTATTATTATTATTATTATTATTATTATTATTATTACAAACAAAAAGCAACCGTTGGCTACGCGCTCGCAAGTCGGATTCTTAGTTTTAATCCAGCAGTGAGAATATTTTTTGTTGTCTGATTGACCCGGTTAAAGTAATTGAACTGCAAAGTTACTATAAGGGAAGGTTATCATAACGAAAGGAGGCGCAAAACACCGTGATGTATCGTACCTCTACGCAAGTGGTTTCGAACAAATCCCGGGTCCACGGGGTGCAGTCTCAACAGTTCCCCCAACATATCCGCCACACGGTAACCCTTGTTAAAGATCATCTGTCGCCCTCCCAAGAACGACTGTGCGTTCCTCAGATGGAAGTCGTAGTTGAAAGACAACACATGGATGAAATCCTTAGAGCGGCAGCATTCCTCTGTAAACATATAGCGGACCTGCAATGGAACATATCAAAAGATTTCATAAAGTTTCAGTTACTGTAAACGGAAACGACCGTGAAGGTGAAGGGGCACTATTTGATTGAGATCTGTTGGGTAAGTTATTCGAAGAGAATGTCCTGTTACTATAAAATTCCACGTTAACCGCCCGCCTCCCCCCCCCCGGTTATAAGCCCCTCGTATATAAGCCCCCCGGTTATAAGCCTCCCGGTTATAAGCCCCTCGTATATAAGCCCCCGGTTATAAGCCCCCCGTATTTAAGCCCCCAGATTATAAGCCCCTCGTATATAAGCCCCCCTCCCCTTCGGTTATGAGCCCCTAGTATATAAGTTCGCCGGTTATAAGAACATTAAAACTTCAAAAAAGTGAGATAATACTGTGAACCAGGGATATGACCACCACCAAAACAGTTACTTTACTTGTGCACATGATTGGGAAAGTAGCCTATTATAAATTTTTGATAACTTGTTTCGCGTGACTTGCTCTTGTTTACATTACTGTAAAAATCATAACCAGAAGCGGTTACGATTCTTTGGCCCCTGTTTTTACACCCTGAAGGATCGCCCCTGCATTCCGAAGATGCACTCACCTGGGCATTGATGGGTTTGTCCGATGGAATCCGTGCGCACTCCAACGTGTACAACTTTACACAGAAATAGCAGTCCTTAGAGAAGAAATTATTAAAACACAAGAAAGTTTCAGATCTGGAACGGGTTCATTCACAACAATCATGTTTAAGTTTATTATGTTAATTTCTTGAATAACACAGATTATGAATTCTTAACAAAACTTGTTGTACAAAGATTTTAATGCATGCTAACTGTGACGTACTTGAAACGAAAGTTCCATGAGAATGATCCCACCAATCGACGTCTTCTGAAGGTACCGGCGGAAAAGTTTCGGCACGTTATCTCTGCTTTCCTTCGATGTCGACTGCAGCAGAATAAACACTTACTGAGAATGAAACGGGTGACACAGACACAAGCAGACACCGACACATAGATGTATACAGAGAGAGACAGACAGACAGACAGACAGACAGATAGATAGACGGACGGACGGACAAACAGTTGGACAGACAGACAGACAGACGGACGGACAAACAGACAGACAGACAGACAGACAAAGAGACTGACGGGCGGGCTTGCGAAGGGCAGACTAAATAGATGACAAATATATATTAAGAAAACTGCAAACGAAAGAATCGCGATAAATTTAAAGAACCTGTTTTCTTGCAGCTAAACCACTGTGCTCTCGTCTCGCTTTTCCCGAACCAAACTGATGTCTGGAGCGACTAATGGGACAGGATTTTGAAAGGGATTAGTCACAGAGAACAACAACGGAAAAGTACTGAACTAAGTTCAAAAATTGGACAGCAGCACTTCTTGAACTTAAGGTGAAAACGTAATACTTGGTCGACACAAGAAAATTATCGACCTTAAGCTAGGGAATATCTATGCTGAACTAGACCGAGAAAAGTTTATGCACCTATCAATGTTTTTCCTCGGGGTGAATGGGGAGGGCAGTATAAACCTTCTTGTTTGCACTTAATATAAGCCACTTTCTCAACCATGCGCAGAGCAAAGCAACGGTTTTGCTGGTGGTCACAACCACTGTTTACATCATTCTGTAACATATTTAAGATTTTATCTTTTACCTTCTTTCGAAAACAATCGATCTTGTTTCTTTAACACCATATGCCGTGTTTCCAATACGTGTAGCCCGCCAACTGAAGCGATAAATTTGCTCTGCGCATGATTGAGAATGTGGCTAATAAAAGTTTGTGGGAAACTCCAGGCCCGGACTTTTGACATGTAACACCAATTGAAGGGAACTTGACATTTCATTAACCAAATAGACAAATTCTCTTGAGTTGGCATGTGTAGATACCTTCTGCTCTGTTTTGGCGACTGTGGTCTCGTTTGTACGACCACAAACTGCAGCGACTGCATGTATTGGATGTACTGCTGAACATAGGCCATCAGCAGCTCCTTGTGCCACTTCTCTTCCCCGGGGGGAGGGGGAGGGGTACTAAGAAAAACAAAGTATAGTCTTTCAAACAAAAAGACACTGACTACCACTTAGTCACTGAAACGATATTTCCTAACACTCGTATAAAAATGCCGGATACAACATCAAATAAGGAAGATTGTAAAACATGTTTTAAAAAATACATCAAAAAGACAGATTTTGCAAGATTTTTGTTTTTTGAGAGCTTCTAAAGAAAATGCTGTCATTT
>JAOBYE010651629.1:0-11890 GCA_025403585.1 Parazoanthus swiftii
GATCTTCGTACAGTATACTGTGGTGCCCACATCTTGTGGTAGTTGTGCTTTACGGCAGTCTCTCAAATAGTGTAGCCACGTTTTGATGATGTTTAGAAAGAAAACAAACATGTTGTGGCTGTTTGTCTTTCATGGGTTCTTATTCTGAGCATTTGGAAACAAGTATCAGTCTGGAACTTTAACATGCTCAAATAGGTAAATCTTGAAGTCTTCCACAATCTTGAAAGCTACATAGCACAGATTTTCCGAGGACGGTTCTCGCGTGACTCCCGTTAACTGGAAGATATTACTTTGATTTTCTTTGAAAGAAGAAACATAGTCATTTGTCTTATTAATTCTAGAATGAGTAACATAAACTGTATTGATTAAAAAAACCGTGCCAAGATATGAAAGGTTACAAACTAGCTCATCATTTTGATCATCGGCCAGGACACAACTGGCCATCAATCATTTCAGACTCTTAAAACTATCGGGACAATAATGCTGACTGGTAAAAGTTTGATCATAACTTCGATTGTTGATTCTAACGTGTCTCAAAAATTATGAAAGGCTAACTCGTTTGTAGTAAAGGACAACTGCTACTTGCTGAGAGCTGCTGTTACATAAACATTTCAGCTTATCAAGCCTTATAGTATTTTGGTTGTCATGACAACTTGTCAGGGCCTCAAATACACCTTATTTTTGACATTAGACTGTTTTGCGTAAAATTGGCCTCTTATTTTAACGCATTAAATTGTTTGCTCGCAAAGGAGCACATTTAAGAAAATTTTTAAAAATTTCTGTCGATAGGTTCTGGCACCACCTTAATATTTTAAGATAAGGTGGCGCTGGAACCTTTTTTACAGAATCTTTACTTATCTTTTAAAACCTTCCTTAAAAATGTCCCTTCGTGTAAAAACAATTTTTGAGGCAACAAAAAACAGGGCTCATCGTAGAATGTAATAGAATGCTAAACTTAAGGTGTATCTGAGGCCCTGCCACGTTCCCATGAAACACAGTTTCCGACGACAGTAGAAGTGTCGGTAAACTGAAGTTTTTGCAACACAGATAACAAGACAAGACAAATTTTATTTCTTCCCTTGAGTAATTTACATCATTCGATTAACAGGTAATATAAATAATAATAAATAAGGGAGCTGATCCCCTGAAATAACTTGATCAGAGTACATATATTATTAGCAGTTGTCGAAGGACACACACAAAAAAAGCAGCGATAGCACGGATAAACGGGTACACACACGCAAAGCTTTGACAGAAGGCTCAGAAATATTCTCAAAAAGTTGTCACAATGCTCTTGGGGTGTAGTGCAGCAATATGCTGAACGTAGTAAACAGAGAGAAATTTAACATTTTGAAAGAAAATCTTTTTAATGGCTTTTAAAAATGATGTAAGGGAAACAAATTTCATAGTAACGTTTATAGAATTTCATATTTGTGGTCCAAGGAATCCTATATTTAATTTCCCATAATTAGTTCTAACATATGGGAGGTAATAAGACTAGAAGCAGTACGTGTATTATAAGAATGAAATTGGGTTACTGGTGCTAAAAAAAATTTGGCACGAGCCCGTCATGATATATTCAAAGCTCTTTGCAAGGTTTAGTGACACAGCTAAATGAAAGCAGGTGGAAACCACCATAACGTACAAGCTTTGATAATAACCCATTTTCCCAATCATGCGCAGAACAACTTTAGCAAGGGCGGATTTAGGGGAGGGGCCAAAAGGTCCCCCTCCTCGTCGGCAATTTTGGAAACATTTTTTAAGAAAAACACTGAAAAAAACCATTTGGAGCACAGCTCCGTTTCGCCCTCCCCCATCAGAATTCCTGTTCGCCTTCCCCCTTTCTGACATTTTTGGGTCCGTCCCTGGCCTCAGTCAGTTTGCGGGCAATGTGTCTTGGACACATGGCAAACTGGGAAAAGAAAGAATAAAGATCGATCACTTTCAAAAGATGGTAAAAGACGAAACCTTAAAAAATAGGGTGGTGACCACCAGCAAAACCCCTACTTTCTTCTAAGCATGATTGGGGAAACTGGCTTACCGGTATACGTTTGGTGTTTATGTTTGATATAAAGACAGCACTGACCGGCGTAATAAATAGTGAAATATAAGTTTTAGGACTAGTCCAAGTTAGGTTTTATTAATTTTTTTTGCTCGAATATCCAATACTTTAAAAAACTTTATAAAGTTTTGGAGGTTTTGGAGGTTTCAAACACCAAAAAAAGACAAAAATTGACAAACCTGTTGCGAACGTTTTGTTGTCTTTGTGCACCACTGCGAAACAAACTGATCAGTAACAAGTTCACAGGAAAGACCAACAGACTGCTTTGAACTCCAACCATAATCTGACGGAGATTGAGCTTGAATGGCCCCACAGTTGTTGTGTTTCCTCCGTCACCTGAGCCGCCCACTTGGTAGAACATAGCGTTTGTGATCATTGTGGTGAAGAGCACGCACAGGCAGCAAGAGAGACGTTGAACTCGAGTGAACTGGCTTTTAGACGGTTTCTTCACCACGGAGATCCATAGGTGAGAGTCATAAAGATCGGTGGCGGTTTTGGTCACAAAGACTGTTTTGGTGCTCAGAGCATCGTCTTTGTTGGTAACAGCAATCAGTTTCTCCACCTGATAACAATAAACTAAAAGTTAGCAATGCAAATGGAAGTGCCGCCATTTCACTAACTATAAGGTTAAAAAGTAACAAGCTAGTAAGAATCTGATATCTTCGTCAGTATATTATAGAAAACAGGTCGTTCCACCTGGTGCATTTGCTTAAGATTTTGGCAAAGTTCAAAGGCTGACTTCTCGATGTTGTCTGAGTCAAAAGAAATATAACATGGAAGAATTTAATTAAAGTTGCGTGACACCGTTAAAAAAAAGACAAAGCCAAAAAGAAAGCAAAATAACCGACAATTAATGACCGACGTGTACTCCAAGTTACCCAAAAAATCCGTGCGCGCGTGCATGTAACAGGAACTCGTTACCAGTGTCGACCGAACGAGTTCCCGGACAAAAATCCGGAGAAACCGAAGAAGAACAAATTTCTCAAAGCACGCAGCTGTAGGGAACAGCTATAGGCTACGATTAAAGTCATTTGGAGTACGATCATACATAATGACAACGATATATCTTTAAGGTAAACTTCTGAAGGGCGCTTTGTATTTTGTTACTGTAGGTAGACCGACATTCGATAATAAATACTTTCTGAGGCAATAATACTGACAAAATTTTAATCTAACAATTTTATATATGTATATAAACAGGAGGGTAATTTTTTAACAGTTATTCGATAAGGCAACGTTTTCTTGAGCTATGAAGGCCTGTTCACACTAGAGAGGCAGACGCAGGAGCGACAAATACAAGTTTATCAGGTGGCAGCACTCGTGACTGTGCCTCGTGTTACTTGAGAATAGAAATAGATGTATCTTGTCTTGAGTAGAACATAGCTGGCAAATTTGCTTACTTTTACTGGGCGCGGGCGTGCATAACTCGATAGACTCTATTACAACATATGCAAGCATACCAGGGAAGCCATCAAATACCAAGAAATTAAAGTGTTTTTGGAGAAAAAGCTCCAAAGGACAAACTGAAGAAAAGGGTGACAAAATAGCCGAAGTGGAGCAAACTTTCCTATGGAATGAGCTACGAAAACTTTAAGTGAACAGCGGTGAACATTTGTTCGTAAGCATGCATTTTTTTTACTGGACAAAGTTTCTTTGTTCTAGAAGAAATGGTCCATGTAATCACTAACGTGAAAGTTTGTGCAAAAGGATACCTACAAATGTGACTCAGAACAACCATGTTTTCACATGACTTGAGTCAAGGTTCATGCACACATCTAAAGAGACTCCTCGGTTTACGGTATGATTGGGAAATACACACTAAAATACAAAGTAAGATTCTGCTACAAGTTTTTCAAGAAAGTTAAACTATGCGTTTTACGCATGGTATATTGAGGTTCATGAAATGGGTTATACGAATTTAGTGTTGACCAGTTGGACAATTTATTAAGTATAAACTAATCTAACTAAACGCTTAAATGTTTTGATTGTTACATTTCCGTTTATCGAAAGGGTTTATATCTCAAATTATTAATATACTTGGAATAGAGATAGAAAACATCGGATGAGCTTTTGTAAACAGCCGTGTATAGGATTCTTTAAGGTTCGAATATAAGCAACAGACTAACATCCCTATAATCTACTCAAGTAAAGATAGTTTTAATATTTAAAACAAACTCTGTTACCTTTCCATCTCCATATTCCACCGCAAGCCAGTCATTCACCATGAAAAACCATTGTTGTTCAGGCAAGTTACCGTTCGTTTCCAGTCCTCTTATTACAACACGGTCGAGGAACCAAGAAGCACTGTTTCCGGTGTTATCATGCCATATGCGGATGTACATCAGGTTTCCGAGGGACTTCTGGGTATGAAGAATACATGTGAGTTCACTTCCTCTGGGGAACCACTTGCCACAATCGTTCTCAAGAACTAGAACGCCACTCTCACCACGATCACCCGACAGGCTCAGAAACACTCTTGCCGTTGTTCCAGCGGCAGCATTCAATCCAGTGAAAAGTTTTATTTCGTAACGCTCTGGAGTTTCGGTATCTCCAATGATAACAACTTCGTCGACCTTCATTGTGCAAAACGAAAAGACAAATGTTATTGTTGATTTTTATTTCAATGTAGGGGCTAACCGATCATTTAAACTTGTGAAAGCATAATCAAAGGCAATAGAAGAAGAACAGCAAAATGGCTGGTTGTGGGTCTCTTTACTTTTAATCCCTTTGCCGCGCGCTGCTGCAAGTTTCGTTCATAGAAGCGAAATAATTGTTCACTTTTTCGTGCAGCAAAAAGTGGAATATGATAGTTTAACGTTGAAGACTTTTGTTCTATTTAATATTTCACTTGTTTCTTCGGAGTTTATGACCTGAAACATTATCGCGTTTTGCACCAAGAGAAGGACGAAAATTCTCGGGGAAATTGAAACATTGCGAGTTCTGCAGCAACATTGACGGAAAGACTGAAACTACACGACGGCTTTAACTGTGATCGAAACATTAACCGCTTTCGTAATATGCCCCAGTGGGTTAAGTTGGAATTAAATTGCCATACACTTGCTGTATTTGGCCTTTCTGGCCTCGACTCAAAGATTTCGCTCGTTGACACTGATGCGTATTATGAAAGTGGTCTACATTTGAAATTGCTAACTAGATCACTTTGAGCCAGAAAATTCTGTCTCTGAGAACGCATTTGAACGAGGTTGAAGATCGCTGACACAATAGTTGGCTCGCATGCGGAGAGAAGATTGGTCTGAATAAAACTTAAGAGAATGTATGAGATTTGTACCCCTTGTTTACAAGGTTTTGTCGATGTTCCCTTTACCTTGTTGTCCTTTTCTTTTCTGTCTTTGTGTCTGGCCCACATAATACCAAGGGCGTATACAAGAAACAAGACGATAATCGTTACCATCACGGTTGGGTTATCATCGATATTTGCAAATCCAGCCCACACTTTATCAAAGTCTATGGGATTTGGAGCAACCACCAAATCTCCACCAAATGCGGTGAGGTGGTTACATTTGCAGCCAAACCCTCTCGAAGTAACTCGGCGACTTGTCTGTTGAAAACAATTTAAAGTGAGATTTAGAATCACGGTCCGTTTTCTAGTATTCAATTGATGCCGAAAACAACGTGGTTGCAAAATTTAAGCAGAGATTTTGAGTTGCAAAAAAAACCATGTAGGGCAAAATCTTACAACACCTCTATTTTTGGACAACATCTTAAATTACTAACTGCCCAGCAATCTTACCAACCCTTCCAATGCCCTAATAACTGAAAGCACCCTGAGCATCAGAGGGGAGGCTTAATTTAAGGTTGGGCACCCATTGTGATGGATTATGGCCACATTTCTTTTGCATATCAACCATATACAGTGCGTGATAAACATTTTTTACCTTTAGCATTAAACTGCATTTTATGCGAAAATTAGCTCGGTGACACCCATTTTTGCATGTTGTTGTGTTAACGTTGAATTCGTTTGCATAATAGGGACAGCATTTGAGAATATTTTAGCTTTTTCATGATCATATATTAGACTGGTACTTGGTTATGTTTCACTTAGAAGTTAGTGTGACAAGGTATAACGTTTTTCCCGTAATTCGAAGTTACTGGATCCCAAAAAACTCGGTTAGCAGATCAAAACTGTGTCCTGTTCCTTATCATATTAACCTCTCAATTATGTACGAAGGCATGTTGATTTACCTTGCATCCCTTGTTGGACCAACCTTCCGTTGCTTCGTTCCAAAACACACATTTTGCTGCTGTGCTTCTCATAGAGTAGAGAAGATCCGTAGCTCGGTTGTAAACGGGTACTTGGGTAACGAAGGAACCAGAAGCAGGTCGTTCCGTAGGAGGTGGATCCTTATATTTTATACAAGATCTGCGCATGCGATGTCCCTCCTCGGACTCGTCGCTAACCAAACAATCCCTTCGAGTTCGTGATTGTTCGCTTTTGGTAACTTCAGAGCCCTGAGGTTCGGAATCTTTGTTATTTTGTATTGTCTCATTGCCAACTTCAACTCCAATAAAGTACATTCCTAACTTAGTCAACATGTCAGAAGATAAATAAACCGAATAGGGATCATCGGCACAGTTCATACCAGAGACATTGTTTGACGTCATGTTGGTGCAAGATGTGTAGTTTGGTAGGAAGAATTTGTAATCATAAAACATCCTTGTTGGTTTGGCGCTATAACGTAAGTAAATTGTGAGAGCCTTATTTGACTGACTGTCTCGTGGTTGGAAATCGTAGCTATAAGATGTACCAACGCTATCAACAGTTATATGATGAATTCCCATGTTCCCTTCTTGTTTTCGAGTGAAGAACTCGGTAAAGTTCGGGCTTTTAATATCACCAGGAACTGTTATTTCAATGTCTTCTTCAAGATCGGAGACATTCAAATTGTTACCACCCGCTTTCATTTCCAATGAAACAACGGACGTTTTTACATTGCTTTGTGCTGCTCCATAGCTAAACGGATTATCTTTATGTAGAACTGCCTGCGGATATAGATAAACAATAAGCAATATAATACTCACTAAAGATAGCTAAGGGCGTTTTGAAAAGCAGTTGTAACAGATAAGTCTATGATGGTCTACATCGCCCATCCACCGATTTAGTTCCATTGTTATGAGCGACCTCTGAAGTTGGGGTTTATTGTTGAGTTTTAATTGCAGGATTGGGCTTTTATGGCAATAGAGTTATTGAATGGTGTTGCTTCATTTGTGTGCACGCGTGGTGACGGTGTGGTAGAGGCAGTCGAGGCCAATATTGTGACCAAAACAAGAACCAAATTTCATATACTGAGGAAAAACTCCACTTCCCCATCACTTATTCAGTAAGTTGGAAAGATAATTAAAAAGTAACGTTTCTGTTGTTTTCCAAGCCTCCATATTCATACATGATTGGTTAATTTTCTTAATCACCCTCTTGCGGTTTGCATGTTATCAATAAAAATTATGTAGTCATACATAAGAAAAGAGAATGGTGCCTCATGCGGGTTTATATATATTCAGACTGCTTATGTATAAATATGTTGTCTACAGGATGGCTGTACTACTGTAGGACATTTGGCGTTTTGAATAACTTGACTTCCTAATCTTTACCTTAAGGCAAGGTAAACGTGGCCAGTTTAAGTGACTTTTCTTGGTTGTACTCCAAAACTTGATTAAATGCCCAACCCTTGTTTTGGCGAGAATGAGCAGAGATTGTCCCATGTTTTCCCCGCATCTTCGCTTCTCTCGCGAGCTCAATATTGATCACGACTGACAAGTGCATTTTTGCTTATTTGATACCTCCTACCTTTTTGTCAGCTCGCTTCTTCCTATAACTGTGTTACCTTCACGTGAAACAAACTTTCTGCATGATTGTTTTCCAAAAACAAGTCTGTTGTGTCTGTGACTGTGTACATATTTTACTACTTTTGCACTGCTGTCCTTTTAAGAAAATTTAAGACATTATACCTTGGCTTCTACTGCACTGGTCTTTTGTTTATTAAAAAAGTTCCCGTTAGCCATGGAGGACATATTGAATGCCGCCTCTCCAGTGAAGACTGGCGTCTCAGTCATCGCCCCTGGCGATCGTTTTGCCATTGTCATCTTTAACTTTTCGGTGCGTATCGCTGTGTCTTCTTCATCCACGATTTTTTTGGAGAAAACAACTTCTCCGATTGTATTAACACTTACAGATAAGCTTGATACAGCTTCTTTTGACTGCGGAAAAACAGAGAAAACGAGGGCATTACGAATAACGGCATTAACACAAGGACATTTATATTTTAAATGCTATGGTAGTGTGTATGCTTGTACCAAGATAAGGATGTTTCAATAAAACTAGAATTCTTTACCGAGCCTTTTTTAATCTAAAACACAAGGACATATCGGATGATCGATCACTCCTTAAATTCTTTAACATAGCAGCTAGCATCGTGTAAACTTTCAGTTTAATTATTTAGTAGACTATTTATCTTATTATAATTTATGAACTGAGCTATAATGTTAGGTGACGTCACAAACGCGCCATCATAGATTTCTTAATGACGTCAAAAGATATCTTAAATGCTTGAAAATTGTAAAAAATTTAAAAATGGTCTTAGGCCGCTAGATCTGATACCTACGGAAACTATTGAAACTAAACTACATTTTCAGAAACGAAAGCAACCATTTTGATAAAAGTATCAATTATAAATTCAGTTGCTGTAGCAACGAGAAGATCTGTGAAAGGCGATAGATTAATTTTGAGAAAAAAGAAAGTTTTTTAGTGTAAGTTAAAAGTAGGGTTATAATGTTTTACTGAGAAAAACAAACTTTAATTTTATTGCATAAAGTGCTAGAGATTGTATTACAACTCTTTGAAGACCGTCAGTTTTAAATGATGGATCTGCCAGTAAAGATCAAATAAGTCCGCCAATTTGCTGCTACTAATGCAAAATCATGGCATATGCTCAAAAGTTTTTTTTTTGACATATTTTAGACTAAATGTTCGTTTAAGCACTGAAACATAAATGGTCGTAAGTAGTTTTTCTTGTAATTATATAGGGGTACAATTGTTCTGGGCCAATACTTCGGTTTGATTTCGGTACCACGTTGTTGTTAAATTGTTGAGAGTAAATAAATCGCATTTGCTACAAAGTCTATTCTATCTCCCCCTTTCAAAGACCTTCCTCGTCTAATCGCCAAAGAACGCAGAATGGGTCGAAGTTCATAAAAAATGTCAGCTTTTAGATGACTGTAGTACAACTAATTAATGTGTAATGGCGTGTGTTTGTTAATTGATTAATTAAGGCCGGAAATAACACTAGAAGTTCCCCTAAAAACTGATGCAAAATGGATTTTTTAACAGGTCGTAACATGCAGACACCCGCTTTAACTTCGATTTTTAGCCTGAAGAGGATTGCTTAACTTGATCGCTTTAAAAAAAATAAGTACAAAATTCGCAGGGTTTGAAGAAATCACATTAGGACCAGGCAGATCGAAGATACGACGGTTTGAAATGAGGTGTTTTCAGTGAGTAAAAATTAGGTTAACTTAGCTTATATCTAAACGTACCTTTTAAAAATTCAAGCAGATATACAAAACAAAAAAACAAGCAAATGAATGAATAAATGATTGAATGAATAGTTAAATAAATAGAAGGATGCATGGATAGATAAATAAACAATAAAAGTTACATTGTCTTGTGGAAGCCGCTATATCGCCCTTCCCTGCCCCTTCACCCTTTTTGAAATGACATTGGAATCTAGTTTTATATAACTCAATAGTAGTGTAATTTTATAGAGGAAGAGCCAATTAATGGATTGTACAATAAAGCTATTCTTATTCTTGTTCTTATTATTATAAGTAAATTAGTAGTAGTAGTAGTAGTAGTAGTAGTAGTTATTTCATTGCTCCTACATTTGCCATAATTTCCGAATTTGTTGATGTGGAGTATATTTTCATGACGTTACCAATGCTGCCCAGAATATCTCTTGCTGCTTCAGCCACTGTCATGGGACCGGAATCACTTGAAGCGGACATAAAATTAGAGGCGATCTGGTTCATCTTGTTGGTTGCAGCAGCCTTGTAAAGTTAAGCAGATTGTTAGCATCGGGTAAGTTGTTACATTTTTGTTAACGTTTTGAAATGCATCAATTCTTTGTTAAGACAGTTTTAGACTATAAAATCACGACTTCGTACTACTTCCAATAACAAATCGCAAAGTTAATCAAAATAACAAAAGCCGGAAATTCAAGATGACGGTTATTTTGAATTATTGCGTTTGTTACCATGGCAACAGCATCAAATTAGTTGACCATTTCTTGTATGAAAGTGAGGTGGTGGGTCATATGCTAATTAGATGCCAAAAAGCATGTGCAAACTCGGAACCGTTTGGAAAATCATGGGAAGCATTCGTGTTCAGCAAAGTACGTAGCTAAATTACTAACTCTCGATATGTGTCTACTAAGTACTGAGCTAAATTACTACATGGCAGTATCTCTAAAAGTTCGTTTGTTCCATAGCGCATGACTAGGTATATTATTCTATATTCATAAGAGTCAGGTATACAAGTTGTTTCCGATCGAAGTTAAGCTAAGGGAAACCAAAACAATCTGTTATGAAAACCCAGTCTTCAAAATCGCCTTTTTCCTAAGTCGCATTCATTGTGCAAAACATGCTTGTATCAAGTCTAACTTGGAGGTGACTTTTGAATTTTATATTCAAACATTGCCTATGGCCTTATGGGTTCAGGCAAGTGAAGATCAATAGAGCACTGTTGATAGAAAAAAGGTTTTGTAAATGATTTATTTTATTAAATATTTAACTAAAGCAAAGGCGAAAGCTAAACAAAGCAACGGAAATGCCTTAAATGTTTGAAGATGTTTCAAAATGTTGGTACCTAACAAAAAAATACTGCAACAATGAGGACTTGAAACAATTATATGTTATGAAATACTTCTTCCATTGTACAAAACTTTTAATTTTTTTACAGATCGTCAGGTAATTCTTTTGCTATCTGTTCCATACCGCGGCTGTTAGAGAAACCTCTTCGACTCTGTTTGTGGTCCGCGCCAAAGCTGTAGCTACTTGTTTTGACTTCTCCAAAGTCGCCACTGGTACCTCCCCAATCTTCAGTGTGACACTTTCGCGTATCTAGAAAGATGGTTTCCATATATCTCGGTAAGAGATCGAATGAAAGTAAAAGTGGGAAGTTGACCGTTATGGTGACGTTACTTATCAGCGTGACAGTTTGCACAATTAAACCTTAAAAGAAAAAGGGCACTGATTTGGCTCATCCAGGTTTTTTGGACCTGAAGTTTAGTAACGATCGACCAATCGCCAAATTCTTTTTAGCTACTGTAGCCAGGAATGGGTGGGTGGCGCAAAATACTTGAGTCATCAGAAAAATATGTAAGTTAGGTTTTGCTTTCAGAATTTTAAAAATTTTGAAAAAAGGCTGTAAAATCTTTTTTTAGTTTTCTTTTCATTAGTTTCTTAACCTCGACGTCTAAAAATGTTTTGTTTTAATTTCTTGAAATAATTTAAAAAACAAACAAAAAAACAATGAAAAATCCCAAATAGCAAAGTTATTTATTTAATTGGAAATTGTTACTAAAAAGACTAATTAGTAAGTTATATACTAACTGCATGCCCACGGGGGTGCAATAATTTCCATCCGTCTTGAAATTAGTACAAAATAGTTCTACAAATCAATGAATTAATAGGATACTTTTATGGATAAATTTTAAATTAACTTGTTTTTTCAGAAGTCATCCCTTAAGGCCGCTACACACGAGCCGATTTTTTGTCGTAAGACCTCCGATTTTTTGACGCCGACAAAAAATCGGCGCG
>JAOBYE010652073.1:0-11885 GCA_025403585.1 Parazoanthus swiftii
TGAATTTTTTTCAGGCCTTATTCTCAACTGCTTAAGTTGAGTACTTTACTGCGAGGATCCTTTCATTTGCTTAAAATATTAAAGTATTGCCATGTAAAATGTTTATTCTAGTGCATAATTTGTTATTCTTGGCAACCAATAACTCCTTTTATTGAGGGTATGGACCAATATTACTTCTTCCTGCATAACACTATTCTCTAAATTTAGAAGCAAAAACATTTTCAACTACACAGTTTTTGGTTCATGCAGCAATTTTAATGAGCTAAAAACTGTTCTGTTTAGGATTTGAAGAGTTGCCAAGGCGGAACGCTTTCTTACAACAACAAGATTTGTTTACGAAAAACGCGGCACTCAGTGGTTATAAACCGCTGTAGTTTTCAAACAAAGCACAGACTGAGCACGTATGTTTGCTTTTAAATTAGAAAATGAGAATAATAGCCGAGGATAAAATGGTTAACGTATCATTTGTTATGGCTTCTTTAGAACATTTTGTTGTTGTAAATAACTTTAAATACAGTTCAGTTGTCAAATTTTGGCAATTAATTTGGTCAGCTGTTAAACAGTAACATCTTCAATCACAAAATGTCAAGGGCCACTGCTGTTGTTCAAGCATAAAGGATCTTCAGCAGTCTCCACACTCACTAACATGACAACATATAAGACATTTATTGCAAGTTATGAAACAAGTCGATTTGATTTGATTTGATTTGGTGGCTGGAATATTTTCTACTTCAGAAGTTTCGAGTCTGTGAACGTGTTTTGACCAGCCCAAGTTACGAAACTATCAAAGGCAAGAAAAAACAAATGTAGCATTATTTGGCAAAAACAATACACGGAAAGATCCGCTAAGGTTTGGTCTTACTCTGTTGAAGTTTCTAATCATAAGATGCTAAATTTAGTTGTTCTATGGCAATTTTACGACTGTTAGTTCATTTATTCAATTATGTTTTGAGAAACGTAAAAATATTTCCGACCAGTCGCAACCATGCACTGATATTATAGAATGTCCAACCCAAAAGACATGGGTGGATTACGCGAAAACCTGCCCGTTCAAATTTTTGTATATTTTCCAAGAAATTGGCGAAAACTGTTTCTAATCAGCCGGAAGTTTGACTCAGAACGTGAGGGGAAGTACCTTGCTCGCTCGTGTTTTCAAAGCTTTTCAGTTCTCTAAAATAACCGCGAAAACAAGTTTCAGCACCATTTTAGACTTATCTATAACCATGACTCCAATTTATCTATCTTTACGGATGACCATCAAATCTTTGCAAAAGAACATCTGTACACATTAAAGACAACACGATTTGTTTTAATAATTACTTTGTTTTAATAATTATTTGTGTTTAATGAGCCTCGAGATTTTTTCCCCGTTTATTCTCCGAGGCCGATAAAAAAGATACCGGAAACTGAAACTTCAAATCCCCCAAAATTAAATCAAGTGTTTGTGAGGAAAGTAAACAAATAAATAACAGCGGCAAAAAGGTTTACAAAACAATTCATCTCCTTCCACGTTATTCAGTTGGCTTGGAAAAATCGAAAAACACGAGTTTGATCAGCTCATTGTTCGGAGACATACAACTGCACTGAAATAGCCACACTACACAGTTCAAGGGAATTCCGTAATACCCCACCCAAGCATTTCGAGTTTACTTGCAGTGCTCAACTTTACAACTGAAGTACGACAGCTAACCCAAGTTCTACAGAAACCATAGAAATTGATGTTCGGCCCAACCCAAAGTTTGTTGACAAACGTGAAATGTCGGTCAACTTTTCTCCCGTAGCTTCCTGGTAGATAGTGTGTGTATCATAATTCACATTTCCTCGATACAAATAAACTTTCGATTATATTCATTTGGAACCCCAGCGCAGCGTAAGGCAGGGCGACACAAAGAAATGTTTTATAGACTCATTTGTTTTATTTGTTCTCCTCCACGGAAACTTTTTTATTCTAACATTCTTTAATAATATACAAGTGGGACTGAGAAAGCTCCCTTATCCATGTTACAATCACAATGGGGTTCTAACGTTAAGTAGGAATGCTGCGTAAAAATTTCCGTAATTATATATATATATATACAAGAAATCCAGAAAAGATTTAGTTACTTGCTAGTACATACCGTACATGTATTAAATTCACTTCTCAAAAACTTCGAGTATTTGCTTGGTCAGTGAAGTTACAAATACGTTTCTTTTCTTTTTTACCTCAGTAAACTACAATTTCCGCTTTGCAAAATTTTGTTGTTATTCCCGATCCCCGGCCGATTTGGACTCTTACCAGTCCTTTTACTCTTACTAATAGTGCTTAGCACTAACAAGTATGTTTCATGTTTTCTGTAAAAACTACTGAGTTATCGAGATAAAATGCTCTTTCAAAAAGGTCAATGACCTGAAAACCACATCAATAAGATTGTAGATCATGCATGATGAAACTCTAGTTTCATAAAGGTTTCGAACATTGATTCCTACAATTCCTTTCATACTTGGTATCGCCTTTAAGCTGTATAAAAAAGTAATTATTATAATACATTTATAAACATATACCAAAAAAAACAAAATGGAAAATAAAAAAGAATTTTAACAGTCTTAGTTTAATCAAAAGAATGGGTGATTATTGTTCACAAAAATTCACTAATCGCAGGTAGATAAACAAGTAAAATCTTTGCAATCTATCCATTCTTCCGTTGAGCTAAAATACAAGCTGGAGAACCTCGTACCATCACTTTTTCAAGGCTTTTTTCGCAGCTAAGTACATCTGAATCTGTTCGAAGTCCTCAAAGTCTCCATCGCGTACTCGTGACGATTCTTCTATCAGACTCATAACTTTCTTTGCCCTTTTCGCGCTGCCTCGTTTTGTACTTCCAAACATCTTACTCTTCTTGTTCGTCTTTTCTTGTTCAGAACTGTAGGTTTTGCTACGGGGGATTTTCGTTTCAGCTTGGGGAAGTGATGAATCTTTACCTTGAGCCTCGGCTTCATTCTCATCCTGAGTAACTGTTTGATTTGCAGTGTTTTGCTTGTTTAAACATTTCTTTCGTACCATTTTAGGCATATTTCGTTGATGGGCGCCTTTGTGAAACTTGTTCAACAGGCTGTCAACAAACGATTTCTTGCGTATTACTTCCGTGGACTCGTGTACGGGGCTTGTTACGGGTGCGCAAGGTTCTGACTTGGACTTGCGAAGTACTATTTTCTTGCGTGTTTTATCTGAGGAAAATAAAAACATTATCAATGCTTGCATACTAGCAGGAACCAACAAACCAACCAAGAAACAAACAAACATACCAAGGAACTAAGCAACCAAGCAACCAATCAGTAAATTAAAATATCTTTTTAATTTACAATTGTATAACTCTGGGTGAAGGAAAAAATACTTGTTGTTGTTGTTGTTGTTGATGATGTCAACAAACCAACTACAAACCAACCAATCGAATCAACTAACCAACGTAATTTCAACCAACGTAGTTTTGTCAAACAACGAAACTTATTTGGAGATTCCGCTTGCCTATTGTTTTGGCTTAGGCCGTGTTCTATTGGGATCAATCATTTTTGGTTGGTTGGGTTTATTTTGTGTTCTACTGGGAAAAAACCGTTTTTGGTTGGTTTGGGTGATCAACCATTTCAACCCGCTCAAATGCAGGTTGAAATGGTTGGAAACCAAAAGAGGTTGAAACACGTTCTATTGGGATTTTCAACCAATCCAACCAAAACCGGTTTAGGTTGAAATGGTTGATCCCAATAGAACTCGACCTTAGACTGTTCTTGGGAACAGCAGCTAAAGCTGTGTAGAGAAGAAGGGGAAGCTTATTTGCGGAATCTCGTAGAGAATAGGATACTATAGTATTGCAACCTCACAAATTTTGAGCACAGCCACAGATAACCGAGGGTTAGACCATTAATAATAATAATAATAATAATAATAACAATAATAAAAAGAAGAAGAAGAAGAAGAAGAAGAAGAAGAACAACAACAACAACAACAACAAGAGTAATAATTACTGACCAGTAAGAAGTTTGTGAACCAACTAAACCTTCTGAAACTGTCACTGGTTATTTTGATCTTTCCATCCTAGGTTTTTCGTTAAACCGGCTGCATCAGCTTCATAACTTGAAAAATTCAAGACCCGAGCTGTGCGGTTTTGTTCAGTAGTTTCTGCGATATTGTTATAGTCAGGGGCATAGCAAGTCATAATCATAATCAGTCATAGACAAGGCCATAGCCCTAGTAATAGTAGCCAGCGTAGCTTGGCGTTCTGGTCAGTCGAGAAGAGAAACGAATGGAGAGAGCCGAAGCGATTCGCTTCGCCGACTCGCTTGCTGACGCTCGTTTTTTCCCTTCTCGACTGACCAGAACGCCAAGCTACGCTGGCTATAGTGAGAGCCATATCTATAACTGAAGCCACGTCAAAAGCCACAAATCGTCTACATACGGCTAGAGCGTTTTCGCATAATGACAAGAAATCTAAAATCTAAATTACAAGGTCGGCTGATTTTAGCAAGATTCAAATATCGGCATCAAAAAATATCTTCGAGAATTAAACGTCAATATGATGATTAAATTTGAAGTAACAACATATATATTTACTTTTCTGGTAGTTCACATTCTGTATATTCTCCAGATATCAAGAAAACTTATACATTTTGGCAATTGTACCGTTTTGCGTCTTGATAAACCTTTTAAAGTGACAACCAAAGTAGCCAATCAGAAACAGCTCCGCTTGAAAAGTGCATTTAAATTTAAATACCACCTTTATTTACAACTTTGTTACACCAACACGGCAGCCGCATACTTATACCAGAAATTTTGTTTTTATCTTTATCCATCCAATCGCTTAGTTACGAAGTATCCTATTGTTCCAAATGAAAACTGGCAATTTGTATATTACCTGCTTCACGTACAGAACACTTAAAATATTGTCCTAAGATCGATTTTCTTCTTTGATATTTTTGTGAGAAAACAACCCATAGTCAGTTATAGCTAGGAAAAATTTACCTTTTGGTATTTCCTCTGAGCAAAGACGAGTGAGAGAAGTGCTGGGAGAGACTTGCTCTACGACGGCATCTTGTCTAGCCATAACACCCGTTGGAGTGCTATATGTCTTTCTACACAGAGGTTTTTTTGGAAGCTGTGTGGCTTTTCTCTCCACGGTGACTACTGCTGACTTGTTAGCTTCAGGGTTTGTTTGTTTCTCTTGTGTTTCAAACGAGGGCGATCCATCGACTGTCGCAGAATTAATATTTTCTTTGTTCGGCTCTGTGGTGAGTAGCGGTTGCGAATGAATCCTGCAAGATGGATCGCGAGAATCTAGCGTTGGCTGGTTTGTCGAGGACTGAAAATTACTCTGTGTAATTTGATGAACCTCTGCCAGAGTGTGCTGATGTTGCGTCTGTACATTTAACCGTGCAGATGTAACAGGCTCTGATGTTTCATTGAACAGAATCTCGGGGTAAGCAGTTGAATCGCTTTCATCATTGCGTGACGATAGAGAACGAAACGGCGATAGCGATTGCACGCGTTCATTATCACTGTTTGACATTGACGGCATCTCTGTTAAGGACTGTTGGTCTAAACAATCTTGAGTTTTGTCCTCGTTACCCTTTTCTACGTCTTGAAGAGACTTGGAAAAGGAAGAACTCGCTGTTAAACAACTGGACGACGCCTCCGTCTGGATAGTTCTGGAATGCGTTGTAGGGGATGATGCGTTTTGAGGGTTCTTACTGGACATCGCGGGGGTGACGTGTAATTGCAGTGCGAATCTTGGCTTAATCGCCGATAAATCGTGTTTATCAAGTCCATGGTGTTTATCAGTCTCGTTCGTGGCAGCTACTGGTTTGTAATTTGTATGTTTATCACCAGATGTAGGCTTCTTTATTTCTGTATCATCATAGTGCACGCTAAGCAGCTCTTGGTTAGCAGGATTCTCAGCTGAGAATTCCACTGTCACTTTTTGTGGCTTCATACCAATATATTCTTCCTCCATTGAGCCTTCACCGCACGTTTCGATATTGATGTTTCCTGTTTTCAATTCGTTCTCGTCAACATTGGGATACGATGCGTCTGCATCTTTGTCATGCAAACTAACTTCTGTCTGCTTATAGCTGGATAAGTTGGCGAGTTCGTGGTTAGCGGCATTCTCACCTGAGAATTTGATTGGCAGTTTGAGGGGCCTTACAGCAGCATTCTCCTCATCTACAGAACCGCCATCGCTCATATTGATGTTATTGTCCCCTATTTTCAATTCGTTGTTGTCTGCATCCACGTTAGAGTCGTCTGTATCTTTGTTGTGCTGTCGATTTTCGGTCAGGTCACTTGTGGAGAACTTGATGTGGTCTTCGTTAGTAGCCTTCTCCATCGACGTATTTGTAGCTGAAAAATCTAGCGTCAGTTTATTGGGCCTGATGTCAACATTTTCCTCATCCATTGGTCTTTCGCCGCCCGTCCTTTTTGTTTGCGATTTGCTCTCGCTTGCATTTAGCTGCGAGGCGTCTGCATCCTTGTTATTTAAACCGCCCTTGATTTCTTCCATATAATTTACACACACGTCATTTTCCACTCTCAAATTCTCATACGCTTTCTGAACTTTGTCCATGCTTGTCTCCACTTGTTTATGCTCTGTGCGAGGGACAGAAAGTTGTTTTTCATATGTAGCTTCGTCCAAGCAGGGTTCATGGAAATCTGTGTCGCTGCGCTTCAATGGTCTAGTCGGTAGTGCAACACTTTCTTCAAGAAGTGAAGCAGCCGTGGCAATTTTTCCTTGTTCCTGTCGAGTGACCGAATCACTATTTGTGTTCCTATGAAGAACTTCTGCATGTTTGTGATCCAGCTTCAGATCCTTGGTCTCTTGGGGAGCTTGAACATCCAAGTGTAAGAAATTCTTCTCTCGAACAGGATTCGAGTGGTCCAGTCCATCGTGAAAGCTCCCTTCTGTATCTACGTTTTCATAAACATCTTTGCTATCCGTTGAAAACTTTTTAACAGGATAGCGGCTTACTTCAGTTTTAAGTTGCAAGTCTTGCGGTGCCGATTCATTCCCATCGTCGTTTCCACTCACACCAGTTTTCTCAGTAAGCTTGTTACTTTCTAAGGATGAGTTTTCATTCCCGGTCATTTCACAATTATTAATATCTGTATCGACATTCCTTCCGTGCAAAATATTCTCACTGATTTCACATTCCCCAGTGCTGTTTGTACGAGTGTTCTCGTTCAATATGATGGGTACCAAATTAGCGTCAAAGTCTTGAACTTGATTGTCGCTCATCTCAGCCCTATCTATATTCCGTTAAAACACCGCACTGACTTATACTTCTTAGTATTGAGATGACGAAGTTACAACACGGTTCTAACGTGATGTTTTCAATTTCTATTCAAACACGATTGTTAGCATGTTCAAACCAAAAACACTTCGCTTTTGATTTATCTTTATTCTTGTTGAATGAAGCACAACGCAAGCATAATATACATCCAACAGTGACACTTAAACAATACGACAGGTAATGAACAGAACGTGCTTTGTGTTGGCTCCAGAGAAGTAAGAACATATTTCCTGTCGGAAAATGTCAAGTGTTCCTCGACAAATAGAAAATAGTTTCAGTTATTTAAGTCGTTGCATTACAACACACCTTTTTTAAACACGGAATCTTTTTCCTTTCCAAAGTTACGAAACTAAACAGTATGTACATGTGCATTAAAACAACTGTGAGTCAGAAAGTCGATGTTGCCCCCTTTTCGAAACAACAGGTAAATTCTCTTGAAGCTAAATTATCGCGGCTCCTTTCGATAGGCCGGCCTTTTGAAAAACTCGACCAATAACAATCATGTTTATATGAATTTAAGAAAATAGTCTTGCTGTTATTGTAATTGCCCGGTAAAAGACCCATGGAGAGATTAGACTAAATATGTTGTACTGTGATGTGTGGTATTGTACTGTTTTTTAAAACGTTATCTCGTTCACTGTGCATTCGTGTGTAACTTGTGCACTCAAACACACTTTGTTCACGCTAAGCTGCTTATCGCCTGATGCGATCTGGCACAAAACACCGTTTTTGATGTCGAACTCTTAGATTGTCAACTTTATACTCTTCATATTTTATATACGCAGAGACTTAATTTTTGACCAGGATTGTCAACGACCACTGATTCATTTTGGTCTGCTGTAAACCAGTGCACCAGGATTACCTTTCTGGACTGGCTGTAGTCAAGTTCCATTTACCGTGCTTTACTGATAAAAAAAAAAGGTTTAGCATCATTTACCGCAACTTGTTCCTGTATCTCGAATATTTATTTATATTTCATAACCCGCAAAGGTTGCCCATTACGTGAGTATTATTTATATAAACAGCCAGTTCCAACCTCGAGGGCATAGGCGAGAAAGTGAAATACTTCCCGTTTTTTTGTCTAAGTTTGCGGGTAAATTCACGAGTTTTTAAGACAGGTACAAAAGCAATCATTTATACTGGATCAGCGGTTCGTCGGTAAAATCCGGTATTTTCGTCCACGTGTTTATTCGCTTGATCCGTTCAACCAAACCGTGATGCTGGCACTGCTCGAATAGAAGTTTGAAAACTACTAATTGACGCATAGAGTTTATTTCCCATTTGGATGACAATAAAGTACAGGGACTCATGGCTTTTGGGGTATTAAACCGATGTTACAACTTCTTTTTACTGTACGCAAGAACAGGGGCATCATTCAAATAAAGCTTTTCTGTATATCTTGGTATCAGCGATAACGTGATTGTATACGGATTCGCGATGCAACATTCAATACTGGATTTGTTAAGTTAAATTTTAAATCCTTCTACTCTGCGAACGTATTAAGAGTAAGACGATGTGCGATAATTGTGAGTCGCGACGTGCACAAAGTATTGAAAATTTTAAAAAAATCACGCATTGCACGTTCAACGTTAAAATAATATTAAGGGCGAATATTTGGAACAGTTGTTTCTAAAATCAAAAATCATTTGTCTGGATATATCCAGCAAACACGAATCTTCAATCCCGAAGCAACAGAGCGAGAACGGATGTTTCAAGTACAGATTATTGAACAGATTATTGAAGCGCTGAAAACCGATTTGTAAGCAGCCGAGCACTAGGGGATTTCTAAGTCATCCTTCATACTCGTTCGCCAGGTTGTGCAAAACACTTGAAAGCCAGGCGGGCATCCATATGTCATAACTAACAAAACGCGTCAATTCTAACTGAAGAAATTTAGCGACGCGCGGAGGAGTGTCCCACTCTACAGATATTCGTTATCAAAGAAGAAAAAGGCGTCTTGCAACAAATACAATCAATATTTCTTTTAAAGTAATTAGCTGGCAAGTTTTGAGTCGTTGGCACGCACACCTTTCTATGGATCATAGGCAAATCTTTGTATTTGTGTATTTGACGATCTGAGCTTGAAAAACTTCCCGCTCGAAGTTTGTTTTGAGGTTTTCTTAGAAACACCCTATAAAGAGTGCAAATATCCTTTGAAGTTCCACTTGAAGGGTGTGAAAAGTTGCCGTAACGATATTCTAAAACGTAAGTGTCTCGTTGTTTAAACATTTTACAGTCAACGGAAACGACGAGAGCCGTACTCAGAAACCTTTGTTGTAGTTTTCAAGATTGTGGAGAGGTTTTTGGCAAGTTTGAGCATGTTGAAGTTGACAACTAGTCGACAGGTCTCTCTTGTAATAAGTTGATTTATTGCTTCCAAACTCTCGTGAAAGAAAAAGCAGCCGCAATATAATCACGCTCTTTCAAAAAATGAAATAACGTGTTCAAAAGATTTAAGAGCCAGTTAGAGGCTTTCCTGTTTCTTCGCCGAGAGATGGTAGCAGACGATTTAGGTTATTTATTCAAGTTTTTGACTTTATTGGCTTTAATTTTGAAATTAAGCAAAGAAGTATTTGTTCAAGTTTAAAACCAGGCAGCCTTACAGCTGAATTATAACAAAAGTCTACAATATTTTAAAATGGCAAATTACACTAAAGGATAAAAATAAAACTACATTATATACTAATTAAACCTGTGTGAATCTCAAAAATATCCGTCAGCGTTGCTTGTAACAAACTTGTTTCTAAATCTGTTTGATTCATGACTACCTACATATTGCAGAAGAAATCTGGAATGCGATAACAGCTGAAGTACTCAAAGAATCTACAACGGGAACTTTTTCTCGCGTCACTTCCTCTGAATGCAAAACAAAAGTGTAGTGCAACTCAGACCTGTCCAAAACCAGAATATTTAGTCACACATCCACCAGACTGTATTGCATTTGTAATTCTGTTAAAGTAGTTGTAGAGGCTCAAATGAAACACAGTGCAAACGTTTCGAACAAAGTCATTAGTACTCATTTAAGACTCTTAAGGGCTTCAACCCTTCCTTTCCAAAACCGATGAACAAGGAGAATCCTGTAGCTACAGTGTTTAAAACGTTTTAATACGTTCCATAAATGTTATTTTAAATTGCATGCTTTAAGCAGTTTGTTATTCAAGTGACTGCAGCTGAGAAAGTACACGAACAACTGTCTGAAGCAAGTATTTATTGAGAAAATATAAACCCTCTTGGTTTGCCTGTGTACATGCGTTTTCTTTTGTTCCTGCTCCAAGCCAGACAAACGGAAACGAAAGAGATTAACATGTTACTGCAGTTGCGTGCATCGTTTCTCATTTATTTCATAACACTCGATCGATGTACAAACTTCGGCAGTCAGTCATGGAGCTTATCAAGTGGTCGGTATGTGGTTAAGAATCTAGTGGTTGGCCTGTGGTAAAAGACCTCACCTTGAGGTCAATTGGTCGGCCTATGGTCAAACGCCTCACCCTGAGAAAAAATTGTCGAAGTGTGGTCAAACTTGCGTAAAGTGGTCGGCCTTGAGCTGCAGAAAGTAGTCGGCCTGTGGTCAAAGATTTGACAATGAGGAAAAGTGGTCGGCCTGTGGTGAAAGTCAGTTCATCAGCACCTCCATTTGTACCAGGCGCGCACTTGTGTCCCCAGGCATACGGTACGGTATCAGCCCCGCAAAAGTGATCAGTGCACGGGCTTGTCGACGCAGCAGCTCTCGATACTATGAAAGGAGAGTTCATCATTAGAATCGGCAATTTCCTCAACATTTGTCCGGAATTACCCATTAACAGGTGAAAGATTTTAAGGTAAGCTGGACTTTGGGGAGAGGGGGATGGGGGCAGTCGGGAGTATCAATCTTACCTTTTCCTGTCCTCCGTCCCGCATGGGGCTCTCCAGCAATGGGCTCTGGCCACCAGACCTACAAAACAGAAGGGAAGCTTTCGTAAACTTGTCTCTTTGCTGGTATGCTGCCTAGTAATATATTTTTCTCTTTGTTTTTCTGCTGGTCCCGGCCCCGGACGCAATCCTCTAACAGAGGACTGTTTTATTGGAATAGGCACAGCACAGACCACCTCTTCTTCGAGTTCTTTTTTAAGTATGATTTCTCTTGTTCTTCCTATTTTAAGGTTCAGTTTCTAGTTTGGACGTTTTACTTTTCACTCTTGAAAATTTAAGGTCTGTACTTTAAGATATAACAAAGAGACAGAACCAGATGGTGCACAAACCACAAACTTTAGTAATGTAAGCCAACTTTTCTATTCTTGAAAGGCTTCTTGCAAACACCAACAAAATCCTTGCTACCGTTAAGCATACCGTAAGTGGCGTTAAACTCCATCGAAAATCATTCTGTTGTGCCTTTTCTTTTGTCAAACTACCCACTCATTTTCTCCCGGTTCTCGCCGCCCCAACGACCGCCTAACATTCAACACGGCTACGTAACGTAGGTAATGCGCTACTTAAAGTACCTTGAACAGTACTTTCAATACAATGTGTTCAAGATTGTAGTAACACATAACTTCCCCCCCCCCCCCTCCCCCTCTCACCATTCAAAACAGCTACTC
>JAOBYE010652184.1:0-26672 GCA_025403585.1 Parazoanthus swiftii
AAGAGGGTTGCCCAAAGTTCAAACCCTCGACCAGGCCGGGGATTGAACCCGGGACCTTCTGGTTGGCAGTCAGAGATTTTACCAACTGTGCCAACCTCACACACACTTGGTTCTATTTCTACACAGCTAAGATTACGTCTTTCATTATCATTTACGCTTCGCAAATTTCAATGTTCATCAAAGCAACTGAAATTCAATGAATTTATTTCTTATTTTTATTGCAGTACTATTGCAATAGACAGATTAAGCATTTAAGTTTCACGTATAATCTCGAGACCTAAATACATATTGTTGATATTGCTTTTCTCTAAATACCTTTTGTTCAATCGAGTCTATCCAAGACGAATTTTGAAATAACAGTTTTTTTAGTCTAGCTTTTTTGTAGCGTTGCACTTTATTAACGTAAATGATTATAACACATGACTCTCGGAATTTGAGCGAGTTTTGAAGGTAAGTATTTGTACAACTTTAGGAACAAGATTAATCTTAACGAGAACTAGCAGCACTTAAATTCCATTGCAAACTGTATCCGCAGTACATACTGAGAGTTCCATATTTCCAACTTACAGAATAATCACTTCGACAGAAAGTTCCGGAGTAGTAGTTAAACCTCGGTTGGTGCAATCAACTTCACCGTTATCATTAGGTTCGGGACAAGGGTTTGTTCCGTCTGCAACTGTAGCGGTTATAGCTATCACGATGAACACAAACATGTTGGAAACTAAGAAAACAATACAAAGAGGTTAAGGGGTGGAGCTGCCCTTTGATTTTATTCCTTCGACAATCTGTTTACTTAGAATCTTTACAGAAGAATTAAGTACATACTGATAGAGATTAGAGGGGAAAATAAGTTACAAGAATGTATGGAGCAAGAAATTTAAAGAAAGTAAGTCTTAGTGCATTGAAACTTTGATTTGGTGTTTGGTATTTTTTTCCTGACATTAATGTACCTAATGGGGTTTTAGACCAATGACTGAAAGTTTCCATGCAAATACATATGTAAATGACATTGTATCAAGATTCGTCTCGCGACATGTTTCAGATATCAACTGATACGCACTCGTAAAGGAAGGTAATTATAAAGAATTGAAAGAAAAAGACTATGCCCGGGAATATTTTTGTTTTTGGCGACTAATGAAGAATACTGGATATAAGTATTTTGTCCTCACCAATATACAGGCTTTTTATGTACCCTGTTTGGTTCTTGTTGTATAAAGTGTCCAGACAGAGTGCTGTCATCAACTAGCAATTTACAATTTGTGTTTTTAAAAGTAGAACAAGAGACGCCAATTCTTTATATGTTCGAGGCTTTTGTTTTTTTCTTTGGAATAGGTGCGGTGATTCCTTATTTTGTCTTTCATATATCACAAGTCGGCCAGTTTGGAAACAGTAATCGAAGCTATTGACAGCACTTCGCTAACTATATCCCAACAATATTTACATAACTTGGGTGTTAAGCCATTGGACTCAGCTATCTTCTATTTCCAATGCGATGTATTCTAGCTCTTGTGTTTGAAGGGAAAACCTTCACAATGTATCTTATCTTCTTCAGAGATTTCAAATAACAATTTGGATTCGATGGGTCTGGATTTGTGAAATAAAATAGTTTTTCATAGTAGTGTTTCTGTCTTTGAAATATTGCTCTACTTTTTCATTTTTTGTAATGATTATCAAAGGATTACATTTGATAACATAAAAACAACGAAAACTAACGTAACTATAAAATGTAGACAGTAGGAATTTATCTAAGAAAATAAATCATGTACTAATGAGTACGTTTTCTCTTTGTATTGTTATGAGCATAATCGATCAACTGAATATTCCATTTTTCAAGTCTAAGTTTATTGAAAGTTTTGATATACAAGTCACGTTTGGCACTAGTCACTCATCTAGGCAGACCAGTAGAGAAAAAGTATCGTATATTTACGTTAAATATATTATACTTTTATAATCGTATCACAGAATGCCCATTGTTGTGGTTGCGTTTTTTTCAAATCAAAGGATTTTACACTTGATGGACGAGCTATTGTTATGAGGGACGCCAACTTTCGTTCTCGAATCGTCCGGATGAGGCCAAGGTATTAAACGTGATGAGCAAACGTTTACTTTGGGAAGCCCTGATCGGCAATTGACGGTTATGTCAGTTAGAAGCACGACCCTGTACCCCTCGGGCAAACATTTTGCCACTTCGCTCAAAACTAAGACTTAGCGTTTGTCACCAGACCGCTAGTTATTCAGTTAATGTTATTTTTATTATTGTGCTTGTTTGCTTAAAGGGCATTATAGCACTAATTGCCGTTTTTGATACTGTTAAGTCGGCGAATGCGCATTCTTTTATTCTCCGCAGACCAAAACTCTGAACCTGTTTCACTCAGAACTCATTGAGAATCACAGGACCGCACAATTGCAGGTGTATTACTGAGTGATTGCAGACTTAGCAGACTGAGAGTCGAAGGGCTTTGCACTTCAACTTTCAACTTTATTTGATTTTGAAAAGAAAATTACAATAGACATATACACCGGCCTGCAAATGGTATAAGCTAATCTAGGCAGTTTAATTTATTATAATTTATATGCAAATAGTGCCTAACCCAACAACACAGCTTAAACGATTTCTATGTAGTTTCTGATTTGTTTCTTTGTTTTTCTGTTTTACAGTGGATGCACGTGTTTGTGTGGGAGGGGAGAGGGAGGGACACTAGATTACGTCTGTGTTGTTTTTCGTGTACAGTGAGCTGTTGGAAAAGCACAACTTTTGTTCAACTGTAGAACTCCAAAGTCAGAAGAAATGAGAGGACCACTCACCACCGCAGAAGAAAATGACAGCCACAGAACCTGGTGGTGAAAAGAGGGGTCAAGCCAGTGTCAAATTGACCGAGCAATTCGAGACAGACAAGTGACGGTTTAACCAGAAACCCAATGCAGACGGGATCCTGGAGTGCGGAGGTAGGATCCCATTTACTTACCTAATGACACCCTATTCACCACTAAGCTAGTTCAACAGGCCCACTTTGCTACCCTCCACGGGAGAGCGACACTAAATATGGCAAGAGTACGAGAAAAATATTATGTCTCACTCCTTAGGAAGATAGTTAAGAAACTGAGAGGCAAGTGCTGGGAGTGTAGGCGACTTCAGGATCCATGCATTTGGAACACTACCTCCGGGAAACCTGTAAACGACCCGGACCGAAGGACAGACACCCTATCGGGCTGTGGGTGCGGACTTCGCTGGCCTGATTAAACATCGAATCAAACCCAAGACGGAAGAAAAAACCTATCTAGTTTTCTAAGCCTGCTGTTTGATAAATCGAGGTGTCTACCTTAACTTAATACCCAGCTTAGAAACAAACACGCTTCTTGTTAGAGTGTAGGTAAATCTGCACTGGTACGATAAAGTTGTAGTCAATTGTAGGACTACCAAATCTCCATGGACAACGTCGAAGTTCTCGACAGGGAGCAGGATTGGCACAGACGTGGAATCCGAGAGGCTATCTTCATTCGAGTTAACAGACCAGACCTCAACCGTGACCAAGGCAGACACCAGCTACACCACTCCTGGAACCACCTTCTGTGGTCGTTGAAAAACCACGACAGCGTGACCACAACTATTGTGATCAAGATTCGAGCTAGAATCTAGTCTGATTCTAGATCCGTACCTGGTTGTTGACTACCTGAGGAGGAATTCGCTTAGTGTGCTCAGACTATCACTCAGCTGCTTGCATGTGCCTGTTCCTTAAAGCTTCCTCCCTTTCGGCTAGTGTGTCAGTCCAGGTAGGGTGTCAGTCCAGGTAGGGTCTGGTTTGTAGCGTCCGGTAAGGATGAGGATATAGTCCTTTATTGGCCTGCCAAAGATGCACTAAGCAAGAAGCAGCTTCGTGCTAGGATCTGGACTGTTCCTGTACTGGCGTATGGCTTGTTGGAATGCATTCGTGTCAAGTCTGTGTTGTTGGTTATAACTGTTTGACTGTTCTCACTCCAACTTCTGCTCTGCAGTTAAGATTGTGGAAAGGCGACTGAGGATAAGCGGTGGTGTACTCCCCACTCCTTAAGAAATTGCTGTGTGGATCCCGAAGTGAACTCTGGGCCCCAATCTGTTTCACACTCATATTGCGAATGTGCGTCTTAGGCCATCAATTAGCCCCTCGGAACCTTCACGGTTTTTTCTTACGATTGGCCTGTTTGAGTATATGTCAACTACGACGAGGTAGTTGATTTCTTTGTAATGGAAGTAATCGCGCAGATAGACTGGAGGGGGTATTCTGGCAGTACAGTTGGATACGGTGAGGCACTGGGCTGTGAAGGTGTCATACCGTTGCAATGGGTGCAGTTTGCTTATAAGGCCCTTATGGCCGGTGTGATACCTGGCCAGAAGACAGTTGATTCTGCGCGTGCTGTCATGGATGTTGCACCCTGGTGGGCTAAGTGGCGTACAATTAGTATGTGTTCCCTGAGTGAGGTTGGTATTACGATATGGTCTTTGTAGAGTATGAGATCATCAACTGTATGCAGGTACTCACGGAATCCGTAGAATTCTTGGAGAGTTTGTGGCATTTCATGTCTGAATTCTGGGAAGCCTGATTCAATGATAGTGGTTAGATTGGCCAAGTCTGGGTCGCTTGTTGTTGCCAACTTTGCTTTATTCCAGGTTACTTCCATAGTGCTGAGGGTGAACGAGGCTGATGATGCAAGCTGGTGGTTAATGTTGGATTGGTAGGATATTTGTGGTTGCTTTTTGCTGCGGATGTTAGCCAGGAAGAGGTGTCCAATGAGATCCATTATGAGATTACTGGCTAAGTTGGTGGTGGTTGCAATGTCATCTGGTAGTGACGGCATGTCAGGGTTTGTGGGTCCAGTGGGATAACGTGAGACTGCGTCAGCGGCCTTGAGTCGCACACCAACGATGTGTATCATTTGGAACTTGTATTGTAGCGTTTTTTCTTTGAGGTTCCTTAGTCGACCATTGGAGATGTTCTCAAGGGACCGATCACCAAGTACCTTCAGTAATGACTTGTAGTCAACGGCAACGATCAGGTTGCTGTAGCCGAGGACAAAGAAGCGTGCCTTATCGAGGGCATTGGCTACGGCCAGGGCTTCTCCTTCAACTGGAGCGTAGCGTGATTCAGCAGCATGGGTGAAGCGGCTGCCAACTAGCGTGACTTTCCAGCCAGTGCGACAGCAGAAGGGGTCTGTGGATGGGTGCTGACAGTGTTTCTGAAATAACCAGAAGCCTATGACAGTTTTTGCCCAGTCTGTTGCCAGACAGGTTGGTTTGGATTTGTCAAAGATGCGGACTCCTTCCTCAATCTCGCTGATAATCGCAGACCTGAATTCTTCAAAGAGTTGATTGAGCTGGTCGTCTCAAAGGAATGGTGTTCCCTGTCAGTGGGAGTCGGAAAGTTTCGGATAGCTTCGAGGTATTTCTTGCAAGGTCGAACGCTCTCTGTTGTTTATTATCCGTCGTAAGTCCACAAAGTATAAAAAACACAGATTTTTTTTAACCAATTAGTTAATTATCGCAAAAAAGTGTAAATAGGACCGCGAAAATACAAACTAATTGATTGTAATGACCCCTGAGGAAGGCAACAGCTGAAACGCGTAGGGTCAAAATAATACAGCAATACCGAGTGGTAAAAGTTGGCGGAATCGCTCTTTACACACATCTTTACTTAATTTCGCTTTTAATTTCGGAGTAAGGGCGAGTGACCGGTAGTTTTCTGGGAACCCCTTTGTACATGAAGGGCAAACGTGCTATCTGCCGAGGTTCTATGCACGAACCCCTCTCCAGCGGGATGTTTAATTTCCTTCCTTTAGTAGACCAGTATACCAGGTAAACGAGCTCATCATTACGGGCCTACACGGTAATGCGATCAACTATAAACGCAAACTGGCTGTATTTATACCCTTCAATTGGAAATTGGACCGCAATTTCGGAAAAAATCTACCAACACAAGATGAGGCGTCACAATACAAAAGGGGTCTTCTTAGAGAGGACCCCTTTTACGTTGTGACGCCTCATATGTATATATATACTCAATCTGCAGACATGTACTGTTTCGCCCTTTGAGGGCTCATCAGTGCAGCTCAGAGAAGGATTTTGAGACTGAACTCCTGTATACCAGAGTGCTCAAACTCAAAAAGAGTGAGCTATGCGCAATGCAATTAGTATAACAGGAGTTTAGTACAGTCCCAAAATCAGAGTGCTCAAAAAAGCATTCACAATACCAAGAACCACGCATGCGCAGCCGAGGTACCAAGGAAGTGGCAGCAATGGACAGCTGTTTCGCTCTTATTAGAGCTCATCAGCATTGCAAAGCCAGGCACTATGGAGACACAAAGTCTTTTCATAGCGCCTTTTTCAAAAGGCGGACCCACTGGCGTGGGTCTCTTTAAACCTAGGCCACCACACTATAAATGTGGGACCTTTGGCTGTGATGTTTGCAAAACGCAATCCTGTAGTAACGCAGAATGCTTTGGAGCGTAATATATATATATTGGTTGCGCGTGGCATGTGGCAGGATAACCTGCTGCAGGTTGAAAACCCATTTGCATTTCAAGTTAGTTGAATATCAGAAGTGAACTAGTACGCATTTGATACACACTGACTATTTATGTTTCTTTCGTTAAAACAACAAAGTTTCACGGCTTCGTGAGATTAACCAAACTTGAGTCGGTGTTAAGCCAAAGGGTTGCTAAAACTACTTAAAGTGCCACTGAAACGAAAATTTTTTTTGCATTTTTTTATTGTTCTTGACGTAAACAAAACATAATCACAACTCAAATTCGCCAAAAAAATTTTAAAGGTGAGTTTTTTAGGCCATAAAGTGCGCGATTTTGCGATTTTCAATGGCTAATGGACTGGGCACGAGTCTTGGGGCTTGTGACGTAAGAAATTGTGTTTATGTCTCCGGGCAACATTGCTGCACCAAACATTCTGAGAGATTCGTCGTGAAAAGTGGAAGTTGTGTAAGAGAAAAAAACATCATGTCAAGTGATTCCGAGCTAGAGTCAAGTGTCAACTCTGAAGAATGCTGTGGCGAGTCAGACTCTTCAGAAGAAGAGATGTCTGTCGTGACTGTAGTGCACGGAAGCTGTCCATATCAAGACGAGCCACTCGCTCCTCCAACTGAACGACCAGATGAAGACCAGGACCGAGAAGTTGATGAAGATGGTCTAACACCAGCCATTTTGGAAAAAAGATATCTTAAGGAAATCCCGCTTGATGACTGGTACAGTGTTATTTAATGATTCTGTATTTTCTAAAATGAGAATTTTGCGATCGAAGCGATTTAGTTTGTTCGTATTTGTTAATACTTGGTCGTTCTTTGACAACAGGTGCAAATGCGGTCGCTGCAGTTTAGAGAAGCTGCAAGGTTCTGTGGAGTTCCGCTGTTGTCGGGAAGTAGTTCATACAATCGGGAAACTTGTGTTTGATGGATCTATCGAGAATATAAAATGCATTACAGAACACGAAAACTATGGACCCCACACGAACGAGTCTGTACTTTCAATGGTCGCTCCCTTGCTCCGGGATAGGAATGGAAGAGTCTATCGCCGCCGTGCAGGAGAATCCAGAAACAAGTAAGTACACTGTGATAAAGAATTTCGTGTTCAACGACGAAACCCTGTTTTTATGTTTATGCGTTATTAGCATTGAACGAATTTTTAATGGTAAAGCGAGCGAGTTGTGTCGTACGTGTCACGGCGCTCGGCGCGTGAGCAACTCATTTAACATTTGTGTACTATTTATAACTTATGCGCGTTTCAACCGCTTTTTAAATTTGTAATACTACTACTGTCTGCTACAGGGTCTAGGTAAAATTAAGGTAAAAGTTTTTCAAAATATCTGATAGTACATCAACAAAATAAACTTGTTGCAGTTATTTAAATTGGATGTATGTTTATTTTGTGTATTAGATTTATTCTTCCTTGGGAGATCCCTGTGTGTTTCGCTGTGAGGATACAAACTTGTAACGAATAAATTTATGCACTATTACGGAGTTTCATGAGATAATTTATATTTATACCCTCGACATTGTGCTTTGAAAGGAACAACTATAGACAAATAAATATAAAAAATGGCCGACCTGTTTTTTATACTTTTATTAATTGTTGCTTGTCTTTCCAGATTCCTCAGATCTGTTGCATACCGTTGGCTTGTTAGATGGCTGTGTGGCTACATGGGCTGGAAAAATACCAGACCTTTACCTGCATGTGTGTACAACCAAGTCCGCACCAAATTTTTCACATTTGAGCTTCAGGGCTACACAGCAACACCAAGACGAGATTGATTCCAAGTACTCAAAACAACGGCTCCTTTAGGAGCCACCAAATGCATGAAAGATAACAGCCAATGGTACTTCAGTCTAAAAATTACATCCCTATAACTCAACTGGAACCCTCAGTAAATTGAAATCCCTGCTAACTTGAACTAAAAGTGATTTTCCTTGGATTTACTGCATTTACTGTAAATTTAACTTCAGCAACTCAAACCCTTGATAATTCTAAACCCCACTAACTGGAAATGAATTTTTACTTCCCTTCATAATTATACTCTTCTTTGTAACTTTTACCCTCGATAAAGTCGATTTTCACATTTTCAAAAAACTCATTTGTATTTTATTTCATTAATAGCAACACATCAATAGTTTCATTTACAACATATGTACCAGCAATTGTGGTACATGTTCATTCAAAGTAAACAAAGCAAAACATCCCTCTCAAAAAAGTTGTTTGTGTTTTTGGATGCCTTTTAACACAAATTATTCCTGATCAAATGTAAAAAATTCCAGACACATTTATAATGGACTAATTTACAACAAAGTAAGGGTCGTCTGCTATTCCATGTTACATTCACTTTGCTTATGTCCCTTCATTGGCTTCTTGCACTTTCTGCACTGTGGTGGTCTTCTAGTTCCACTTGTCACCTGTATGCTTCTGCTCTGTAAATTGTCAGACTCTAGTGTATCTTGTTCTTCAGCTGAAATTTAAGTGAAAATGATATTTTTTTTTGTTTTATAGGATGCAGTATGTAGCTTAAATAATTATGCTGAAGTGAACTGTGCCCACAATGTTTACAGCAAAGGGTGTGTTAATTTATTCAATAGTCAAACAAAAATCCTAATTAAACACCATCACAAAATCCCACAGACTGTGAATCTCAATTTTTGGATCGGTGGAAGCACAATATTCAGTTCACAAACTAATTCCAAAAAGATCTTATTGGCACAGTGAATCCTAAGGAAGAGTGGTACATGTAGCTTCTGCTAAGCAATAAGTTTATAATTATGTAATTGTTTTCTTTTTAACAGTTTGTTTGTTACTGGGGAAGGTTGCTGTGTGGAAAAAGGAATTTCCAACCCATTGACTTAAATCAACCTCTCTGCTACCATGGAACTTTTTAGCCTGTTCATCTCACTCAATTACTTACGAACTGGAAAAAGCTCTGTCACCAACTGCTTTCGTGCATAAAACCGTTTTACTGCCTCGGTTTTTGGCAGCTTGTCTGGGAACTGTGTGTTCATGGCATCTGGAGCTTTAGAAGAGTACTTCTGGTAAGTTTGCTTCATCTCTGGCTCTGTCATGCTGAAAAGAAGCTTTCTCATCTCCTCCACATAGCCTGTAATAAAACAAAACAAAAAAATTAAAAGCCAATATATATTCTTTCTTCTTTGGATTGAGTAAGTTTGATAATTCACCTTCAAGCCTTGTAATTACTATAATTCAAACTTATTTTCTGATTCATGCAATAGAAACAATTAAACAATTTACACATATAAAATTATGTGACTTTCCAACCAGCTAAAGACCAAAATAATATGCTCTGTACAAAGATGCATACCATACGAAGGTGGTACTGCAAGCTTCCGTACAACTTCCTCTCCAAGTTTGAACTTTGGCCAAGTGACTTTCACACATTCCTCTCCTTTTTTGTTGGTGTAGGTCTCCCTTTGAACGTTTTCATTAAAATGAAGACTGGCCAGTATGTGTCTGGTAAAAAAACATAAAGAAAGGATTGTTACAATTATTGAAGATGCTAGTGAAAAAACGTTGTGACTTTTGATCAAGTTCTCAAATTCCCCAAATGGTTTGCAGTTTTAACTTTCACAAAGTCACTAACATCCATTTTGCACTGAACTATACAACTGATAAATACCTTTCTGCTCATAAAGTTAGCATTATATGACACCAGATAAAGATTTAATGGGGGACAGTTTCCACTGTTTTCTCTTAAGCATTTCTTACACAAATTTTGATATTAAAGTTAAAAAAATATTTGTTCTCATGATAAGAGGTTATTCATAGATAATTTGCATGCCTGGTGTTCCAATTCTTTCCCATTCATGTGGCAAATTGACATAGGAAAACTAATTTTGAACTTGTAAGCTAAATTTATATATTTTAAAATTATAATTTACCAAAAACTAGATACTAGAAAATCTCGAGTGTCCTAGCACCATCAATACTGACAGTATGTTATCATCTTACCTGCAGACAGTCCCCATCCAGGAGAAGCAAATCATTTTAGGATGCCAATGATTGAGAGTGGCATGAAATCCCTCGAGGCTGCTTGTTTGTGCATCTGGGGATAATTTCTTAACATCACCAACCAAAGTACTGTTTGTTAGCAAGCGATTTAGCTTGTCATACACTGATGTTCCTGAAACAATAAATTGATGTAATATCAGACATAAGAACCTATAATGTACATACTCATAAACAAAGTTTGTTTGAAATACAAGTAAAGCAAACAGAAAAACTATAAAGAAAAATATTAAGTGACTTTGTATCTGGTCATTTTTTTTCAAAATGCTGATGTACATCATTAGCTATAATTATAGTTATATTCAAAGAAATAACTAACCAATTCTAATCCACAGTCTTGGTTCAAGTTCACCATGTGCGCATTCCTTGTACAGATCACTTGGATGATTGGTGTGTTTGTTTGCAACATGTCGCATAAACGATACCCATTTTGCTTCAATAAGGGCTTCAAACCCTAGTTTCGTTGAGGTTACACACCAGTACAGATGCTTTCTAACTCCCCTCATCCAATCCTTGATGGCCTCACAACCTTTCTCTTTACTTGCTTTGAGCATCTTTTTGGCAACTGAACGTGCAACGTGCCAGATGTCGTAGAAGTGCTTAGTTGAAGGGTAAGTGTCTCTGATCCACTTTGCAACAGATCTATTGCGATCAGATATAAATATGCCAATCACCAATCCCATCAATCCAAGAAAAGCGAAACATCTTTTTGCACCCTCCAGCTCTGTCTGTTGGCTGCCACCCACTTCATTTGCCTGATATTGCACAATATGATGTAGTTAATATAAATTTTAAATATTTGAATGGCCAATATGTTACATATTTTTAGTTTTAAAGGTTAAATAATTATACTGATCAGTAGTTTCCATAACATTTATTTAAGACTCATTGTTTAGTGATGCATTACTTGACACAAAGTCTGGATACAGTAGTCTCCAGTTATAATCAAACTCTCTTGGGAAACCAGAAAAAGTTCGACATAGCCAAAGATGGACAAAACACTGTTTTGTGTAAAGTTTAAAGTTTTTGAAGTATATTACAAGGGTATGTGAACCACAATTACCATACATATACTTGATCTTACTGTAACTATTTACCATTTTGTTTGCAAGATTGTGAACTTCCAAACAAACATAAAGGTCTGCAGTTAATTGCCTAGCTTACTTAAGTGAATTTTACCAACAGCATAATGCTGAGACTATACATTGACAGAAATGCGAATGAGTGACTTCACTTACTTGGACAACTTCAAAGTGCACAATCTTCAAGATGGTACAACAAAACATGGTATAAACACCAAATTTTGCAGAATGCCCCATCGAATCAAATCTTCCATCGCCACACCATACCACTTCTTTTGTTGCTTTGAGAGTGTTGACCAACTTCTTTCTGTAACATTCCCAGTAGTTTAGAATAACAGAGAACAGAAACTTCTTTTGGTGGAAGAAGTAAGTCCTTGCTGTGTAGACACACAATCCCATATGACGGCAGACAAGAAGAAATTTGGTCACTGATGCACCAGCCATTAATATTGCAAAACTTAGCATAACATTCCCTGCAGGATACCGCCCAAAGATAAGTGGCTGTGATTGCCAGTTAAATGCTCTGTCACCACATTTATCACAGTCCTGCACCACTGTCACCATTGTACCATTTCTCTTCATAGTAACTCTTGCTCCATTTTCTCTGCACTTGAAGCAAAACATGGTGAAGATACTTAGCAGTGCTGAATAAAAGACAATAAACTTTGGTTCGGCATGCTTGGCTGTTGTAGGCTCAACTCTGAAATAAAGATAATAAACATTCCATGGAAATCTTTTTTTCACTAGAATTTGTTTTATAATACTAAAATCTAATATTGGTCTTCAGCTTTCAACATTCATTTGTAAAACTTTGGGCTGTAGCTCAGTGTCAATTTGACTGACACTGAGGATCATGGGTTTAATATCTGTCAGGGACTCTGAACTTTTTCTAAAATGCTGCAGACAACTCTCAAGTCATTCAACACAAATTTGCATCTTACTGCAACCCTTGCCATCTTATAATAAAATTATACAGAGTTTTCATTACAAATTTAAGAACTTAACTTACCTAACATCATTTCTTGACTTTGAATCACAAATTACATCATCGGCATCACCCACAGAATCATCTTCACTTTCCTCAGCACTCTCTTCTAATGATTCCCAGTCAATCTCTTCATGGCCTGAATCATTTTCTTCTTCACTTTCTTGGTCTGACCATTGTCCATCATTTTCTTCTTGATTATTTTCTCCACCCTTCCCATCTCTACTTTCCTTGGCTGACTGTTCTTCCTGAGATATATTAGCATCTGCTGCTCCTCGGACTCTTGTTAGTCTCTGTTGTAAGTCAAGAAGTTGATTCATTATTATTATCATATCTATTTGAATAAGCGCCCTCCTTGCATAAGCACCCACCCTCAGGCTGATAACAGTAAATACTCGGTATGAAGTTAGTTTTCTTTTTTTTTGTGAATGGAAAACAATTTCATTGAAAATGTGTGGCAGAAAATGGAGAAAATAAAATTAATGCCCACCCTAAAAATCCAAAATTAATTAATTGTGCAGGGAACTTCTTTGAACAAATACAGTATAAAATAACTAAAATATTGTGGATGACTAATTGATTTTTTTTATTGTCTGCTCAATGTTAACAAACTGCCCTTGATAAGAGGTGTAGAGGGGAAGGAGGACAGGGTACAGAGAAAACATGCAATGAATATTAACCATATAAAGTGTGAATTGATCACTGAATGATAAACTTACATCTTCAAGCTCATTAATTGCCTGCTCCATAATTTCAACTTTGTTATTGAGTCTCTTGTTTCTTTTCTGAGCATTGTAAAACTTGCGCATGTGTTCTTTGCAGTTAGGGCACTTGCTGCTTGTCTGTGGCATAGGAGTGTTGCATGAGGAGGGCAGGGGAGTTGATACCCTAACTGACGGACTGTCAGATGGTGAGTTGATGGATACTGCACTATCCTTGGTGGGACTGCTGTTTCTCAGGTTATCTTCAGGAGCATGTCTGGTTGGTGAAACATTTTCAGTTGAGACACTGGTAGCTGGACTGCCAGACATAGGGTAGTTGGTTGACATATTTCTGTTAGTGCAGTTGCTAGTTGATGGAGTGGTGGAGCTGTTGTCTTTGGAGCAACACTTCTTTGACTTTTTTGCAGTACTGACTCCATATTCAATAGCAACACGCCTTTTAAACTGTAAAATGAAATAAAAATCTTCATTCGTAAATGGCGACGATTACAATGTAAAGTCCAAACAAAAATGGACAAAAATTGAAACTGCTTGATTGTGCTATATTACACTGCTGTCACTACATGCATGCACGCTGCACGCTTTCACGATCACAAATACTGACATAGCTTTGCTTTTTTTGCAGTGCTGACTTTATACTCAATAGCAACACGCCATTTAAGCTGTAAAATGAAATAAAAGTCTTAATTCGTAAATGGCGACGATTACAACGTAAAGTCAAAACAAAAAATGGACAACAAACAAAACTGTTTGATTATGCGATATTACACTGCTGTCACGAACGCTGTCACCACATGCATGCACGCCACGCTTTCACGATCACAACTACTGACATAGGATGTCTACTCTTCATGCAAATCTTGCCCAAGCAACAACTAAACACATAATCCGTCTTCGTTTTTGAAATAAACGGTTCATTCCGCAGTGAGCGTAGCTCTGTCAAACAGTCGTTCATTCAAGTCACAAACGACCGATCACAGTCACGACAAGCTGCAAAACTTACTTGTCTGTTATGTCGTTCTGACGGGTTTTCTACATCCACCTTCACAACACAGTCCTTTGTAGGAACGGCTCCTGGCACAAGACTTCTCTTAAGTTTTGCACCAACAATGTGCACTTCAAGAGAAGGCGGTCTTGTAAAACAAGCGTCCTCAAAATGTGCGGAACACAACTTTGAATTCGCGGTTGGAGCCTCGAAGTCCACACGCCGTTTCTGTACAAATTTCACCCATTTCTGTCTAATGGCTTGATCTTTTGGGAAACTATGAAATGATATGCCCGGTGTTTTCGAGCTATTCGTGCAGCTCGTTTTTTCGTTGATTCCTGCAACGCAAAAGTTTCCACAAACACGTTTCTCCCTCTTGTCGGCCATCACTGCAGAATCACAACACAACTTCTTACGTCACAGGGGCCTGTCACGTGACCTTCTGACCGGGATTAGCATTCGCCGCTCGGCGGTCGAAAATGCAACATTTTGAAGCGCAAAAAACATCACAAAAAATTTTTTTTGGCCAAAATCTTTTTTGCAGTGGTGCTTTATACGTTCTGAACAATAGAAAAACGAGAAAAAAATTTTCGTTTCATAGGCACTTTAACCAAAAACGATTACCAAATCAAGTTTGCTGAAAATCAGAAAAGGTGAATTAGTACATGTCTTATAATATACAAACTATAACCATGTTATTTGTTTTACAACAATGGGCGTAAAGCGCAGGTTGGTAAACAAGCAGTCTCTTTCTTTTCCTTAAAATTGAGGAAAACGATTTAACGATTGTTTATTTCCACGTAATCATCTTATTAACAAAATCAACAAAAATAAGAATAAATAGAGTGGAGGGTGCAGGATTCACAACCCTAGTGGGTTAATCAGTCATTTCTACATCCTAGTACATTTTAGTTTATGGAAATGGCGGATAATTGGAGCATAGTTCGTAGAACTGACTGATTGTGAAGCTCAACAAACTTCAAAAGGAGTGTACAAAGCTGCTTTGTTTTGGTTGGACGAACCGTGACAGCGCACGTTGCTTTGTTCAATGTGTGAGCCCAGTATTTTTACTGGTTAGCTGTTCATTTGCATTTCAATACCTCTTGTATTTTAAGCACCGTCAACACCACCAAGTGATTCAAAAATCAAAACAAAACAAACACAACCGACAACTGATGAGATTGCAAGCTCAGAGTGATTCGAAATCGAGCTTCCTAGAAACTGGTTAAGGATCAACAGCAAAACACGAGTCTCTAAGGATAGGCATTTGCAAATAAATACAGTTTTTTAAAATTCGCGAAACTCTTTCGACGCGCAGACTTATCAAAACTAAGTTTTCCGCAAAAATATTGATCAAATTTAGCACGCTAGGGAGAATAATATAAAACTCAAAGTGACCGAAGTTGTGTTTCTATCGTCTTTTTACACGTATCAAATCCAGGCGCTTCTTTTCAACGCAGTTTCATTACTGTTAACACAAGTTGTTTTACTCCCACAGCCGTCACACAGTAAACAGCTGTTCGTTTACTGGCATAAATGTAAAGCTACGCAAATCAGTTGCCGTTCTTTTATACAATGAACAATAGGGCTGAAAGGCGACAAATGAGCTTGAACTGGGCCGTTCTCAAACCAAATGTCGATAACATAAAGCTGGAATCCTAAATTGTCCCCCTTTTATAGAATCTTAGACCGATAACACTTTCCTTACCTTACATGAAATTATCTCAGTAATACTCCTCTTCTTCAGCGATGGCTTTACTTCGAAACTTTTCCCCAAAAGGTTCACATTGCCGTTACTGAAAGTTTTCTCTTGCACCAAACACCTTTTTGAATCTCGCGGCAAAACAGTATGCAAATAACAGCTGTGTTTAGAAACAGCATCTAAATGGCGATTGATTTACATGAATAGTGGCAAATCATGAAGATGGGCTACTGTTATACAGTGCCTCGCAAGAGCAACAGTTTGGTTGTGGACGTTTCTTGCAAATTATCTCACACTTCAAGTGCTCAAATCTCAGTGAAACAAAAACAATATTTTATTCACATTTCACAGTTGATATTAAGTTACATACAGATTGCTGTAAATAAATTTATTTTCACGTCAACGGAAAAAGAAGATAAACAAATCAAAATGTAGTGGAGTATAACTATTTAGAAATGTCTAATGTCTAATGCTATGTTGGGGATTTTTTGTAGACATCCTTGTATAAAAAGAATGAACACAGTCACAGATATATTTCTAGTAGATACTTTTGGTGGGATAAAACGGATATTTATTATGGTAGTATAAAACTGTTTCGTGAGAAGATGTTTTTTTGACTTTCTTGGAAAAGTTGTAGCTGTTTGCGTTTTTTAGCTCAATCGGTAATTATTGCCATGTATCAAATGCCATTGCTTTGGTAGTCTGCTTACCGATGTTAGTTCTGTAACGTGGCTTTAGAAGCGTATCTTGTATTGTACTTGTGTACGTCACTAGCATATTTGAAATGTTGTCCGAAGATACTAGGAAATTGTTTTTTGTGCTGTATTTTAAAGATATTCGCGACAGTTCGGCAGTAAGTAATTCTTGTAAATTAAGTAATGGACCACCACTTTCTGTGGTTTCTCCATATAATGTTGCAAGGAACATTAGTCGGACAATGTTGTTTTGTTTAGTTTGGATTTTCTTTAAACGAGAAGTGTAAGCACTACCCCACGAAATGAAAGCATATGAGATATAGGGATAGATAGAAGAATAATAGGGTTGTTTTATTTGAATCAAGGGAAGGTAATTTCGCAAATTTAGGAGGATTCCTGCATTTCTTGGTATCCTCGAACAGATACGCGATATTGATATTTCCATGATAATGTGTTGTCGATAAACACGCCTGCATATTTAATGTGATCTTTCTTCTCTAATAAATGAATGGAGCCATCTTGGTTGGTAAGTTTAAGATTTATAGAACTTGAAAGCTTCTTTCTCGTAGACTTAATAATTATGTAATTTTTTTTTCAAATTAATAGATAGTTTGTTGATGTCTCACCATTCTTTAACTTTTAGACGTTCCTAGTTATTTATTGTTTCCAATTCAGCTGCTTTAGCGAAAGAGGAAAATATATTCATATCATCTGCAAATGTTCTGACTGATAGCTTGTGAGAGCTGGAGGAATTGTGGGCAATGTAAATATCTCTAATAAGCACCTGTTTCTTTTTCGCTAGGCAGTCGCTACAAACAGCAAAATGTCGATGAGTTTCGATTTGACTCTGTAAACGGTCGTTTCAAACCAGTTTTGGAGCTAGTAATCTCATATTTCTACTTTTTGGATTGCTAAAAGTTTTAGCTCTAAATAAAGATATGTCATTCATCAAACCTAAACTAAACTAAACTTTGTTTAACGTCGTCGCGCCGGGAGTGGTTGCCCATTCTCCCAAGCCAGTGGCTTATGTTTAATCGCTCGACGGCACAGAAAGTGGAGTGAAAACCGATTTTGTGGAGGGAGGAAAACGGGAGAACGCGGAGAAAAATCCTCGGAGTCAAAAGGAGATCGACAAATCTCAGCCCACATGAGAAGCCCAGGACTCGATCCCGAATCCACTTCATCTTCAAAACGCTTCTGTTTCTTTTGTGCTGGACATTGTTATACGTTGTCAAAAATAACGCTTTTGCAGCCTAGTTGGGCTAAAATGTGGTCTTTTGTTTTTGTTGCAATTGTTTTGGCATTGTGCATGTTTTAAATCTAGATAAAAAATATCTCGGATATGTCGGCGTTTTCCGCCCGATGCGGAGACATCCAAATATGTTTTGGCGACTTGACTGCGTATGTCCGCCACACGGTATTCTCAATGACGAGTATATTCGGGGATATGTGGGTTATACCCTTTTTAAACAGCCTGGAGAAAGCAAAACGAGTGAAGAGGCCGCCATCGCTTTTCATGTACAAACTCAAGGCTATGTGCTATTTCGTACTGGGAAATATTACTGATTCAAGCAAAGCATAAATGTTCCCACCCCTTACGCACAGATTGATGGAACTGTTTATTTTCATTAGCCAGGGGAAAAAGAATTAAGAATTAAACTCGTTGTTTGCTGACTATTTCAGGGACGTCGTCATGTTTTACCAATTAAGCGAACCCCAAAAATAGCGGATTGCTTATTTTTAAACCCAACAACACAGGAACAGTATCCGCGATCTCCCACTCCCAGTTTCGTTGTCACAGACGACTTATTCTAACGATATATCACGGCCATCAGCTTAACTTTGGTCCGTGAGAAGTTTTCACATAATATATACAAACAGAAAGAAAATTCATTTTTTGGAAACTGGTAACTAACTTGTACTCAGTTTTGAGAAATGTGGGCGTCGCGGTGATCCCTTGTGGGTACATTGTTTCTGACTTGTCTATTTCAAAGATCTTGAATTCGAACTCGGGCCCAACTACTTCCTAAGTTGACCAGCTGCGAGTGAAAAGTTTGACACCAAAATTGCAAAAGAACACTAGGCCTTTTCACACTAGGATCGTAAGTAGGTCCAGAGTAGGCCCACATCGTACTTTGATCCTACTTTGTGTGTGAATGGAGATATAGTAGGATGTTCCCGTTCTCTGAGAAATCGGAATGGTTGTTTTAATGACAAGCAATTACATACAAGTAACACACTTAAATTGCGAGTGTGAATACGCTTTTGTAAAGCAAACATCACGTCCAAAAGTATTATGGAGGAAACAACCTACTTTAGACCTACGTTAGATTCTAGTGTGAAAAGGCCTACTGTTCTTTTTCTGTTTAGACCGAGTGGAACATTTGCAACAAATAATCTGTTTACTAACGAAAAATTGATTTTTTGTCGAGCACTACAGCAACTCACGTTTTAAGATCCCGTTCCTCCGACAAGCTTGTAAGAGAAGATATTCCACAGCTCCAAAGTTTGTCTCGTCGATACTACAATCGTATATAACTGAGGTATATGTATTTGTCTGTTAAGTTATGAACGAAAGATTCACGGGTGTGTATAAAACCGCACGTGGCAGGACAACCTGCTGCAGGTTGAAAAGACAACACTCCAAAATTCCTTCACGAAAAACTGATTTTCATTTCAACTTAGTTGATTATCAGAAGAAGTGGACTAGTAAGTATTTGATTTACGCTGGCTAATTTATATTGTTTCTTTCGTTGAAACAATAAAGTTTCACGGCTACGTGAGTACAGCGCGCGTTGCTAGGTGAATGCAGGTGGCAGGACAACCTGCTACAGGTTGAAAAGACAACACTCCAAAATTCCTTCACGAAAAACTGATTTGTATTTCAACTAAGTTGAAAATTAGAAGAAGTGGACTAGTAAGTATTTGATGTACACTGACTACATTTATGTTGTTTCTTTTGTTGAAACAATAAAGTTTCACGGCTACGTGAGTAAAGCGCGCGTTGCTAAGTGAATGCAGATTGGCAGGACAACCTGCTACAGGTTGAAAAGACAACACTCCAAAATTCCATCACGAAAAACTAATTTGTATTTCAACTTAGTTGAATATTAGAAGAAGTGGACTAGTACGCATTTAATTTATGTTGTTTCTTTCGTTGAAACACGTTTTGTTTCACGGCTTCGTGTGTTAAACGCGTGCTTCTTGGTGCAAGTGGCGGGAAAACCTATTGCAGTTTGAAAAGGCAACACACGAACCAGTGTTCAATAAAATCCCTTCACGAAAACTTCATTTGCATTTCAAGTTAGTTGAATATCAGAAGAAGTGAACTGGTAAGTATTTGATTTACGCTGACTAACTTATGTTGTTTGTTTTGTCGAAGCAATAAAGTTTCACGGCTACGTGAGTAAAGCGCGCGTTGCTAGATGAATGCAGGTGGCAGGACAACCTGCCTGCAATTCAATTTGAATTAAGTAAAAACTGCTTAACCAAAAAGCGAATTACATTGTAAGTTTGCTGAAAATCAGGAAAAGTGAACTAGTACAAACGACGTTACTTGTTTCCTTTAAACAATAAAGTCTACAGCTATTGGCGTAACGCGCATGTGCACAATGTAGATCAACGTAAAAGTTACAATCTATTCGCAGGTTCGTAAACGAAGAGTCTCTTCAATTTCCTTAGAATTGAGGAAAACGGTTCAACGATTGTTTACTTCCACACAATCATTTTACTTACAAAATCAAAGTAACTAATAATAAATAGAGTGGAGGCGCAGGATTTACAACCCTAGTGGGTTAATCAGGCAGTCCTGCATCCTAGTACATTTTAACTTACGGTGATGGCGGATAGTTGGGGCATATCTAGATTTATAATATATACGAAGCAAAAATGTTGTTTACTCTCAAACCATTCTTGTAGAGATGCTAATTCTCTGTTTAAAACTAATATAGAGTTCTTAAGGCATTTGTAATTAGCAAGAAGATTCGTGTCGTCAGCGTATAACATCAAATGGATAGCTTTTGTGGCAAACGGATACTCGTTATTGCGTATCGTGTTGGTTGTGCTTTCAGCGCGGGAGAGTGTTCTAAAAAAGTAAAAACTGGTTCAGTACTGAACAGAGCGCTCAAATTAACCGCTGCATGAGGACTAGTTCTGTAAGGGCCTTTTCTCCTCTGTTTGTTGATCGGCCTTCAGGCTACCAACTCTTGGTTTCGCTTCACTCGGCGTCCGAGACTGATGGCCTATGAACTATAAACTGTTTGGTTTAATGTCTATTTTAAAATTCTGAAACTTGGAGTAATTTTTGATGAGGATTCGGAGCCCGAAGAACTGGAATTATCGCGCAGAAATGCCATTGTTCTGACAATTCCATTCCAGTGAGCAGACCGGAATTAGCACCATGTTTACGTGAAACGGCAGGAACGATCTTGCATACTTAATAGAGAGAAATGGTTAAGAAACTCGACCAGTTCTTTGTTATATGTTTTTTCTCTGTCCTTTTTTTCGTTGGTGTTGACGGTGCACAAAACACAAAAGGTATTGAAGAGCAAATGAACAGCTAACTAGTAAAAATACTGGGCTCGCACACTGAACAAAGCAATGTGAACGGTTCGTTCAACCTAAGACAAAGTAGCTTTGTACCCTCCTTTTAAAGTTTGTTGAGCTTCACAACCAGTTAATTCTATCAACTATGCTCAGAGTGATTCGCAATTGAGCTTCCTGGAAACTGGCTAAGGATGAGTAGCAAAACACGAGTCTCTAAGCATGACTCATTACTGAGGATTTGAATGGCGACTACAGCGACAAGAATGGAGAAATATGGATAAAAATAGCAAATATTGGGGATTTATGGAGCAGAACGAAGCGACCAAAGACACAATACAACAAAGGTGCTGATAAGGAGATAATTTTATTAATATATGAGTGCAATGTCTCCCACAGCTCATGATGTCTTAGGTTGCTGTAATATAAATACCGTACTGCAAATTTAAAAAAATACCACACTGTAAATTCAAAATGGAAGAGCTTGCTTATAATTTATAGATATATTCATTCGGCTTAAGAAAAGGGATTTGAGCTTGCTTCTAATGTAATCTTTACCTTTGGACTTCACTCTCTTTCGCCGCTTTTGACGCGCATCTTCGCGGATCGTAGTTGCGGAAAGGCCAGACGCAGGAGGCTGCCAAAGTTGTTTTTGTGACTTATCTATTTATGTTCAGTTTTGCCAGATGTGTTACGAAATAGTTATAAGCTACCGAACATGTGTTAGCCCATCTGAGGGCTTACGATGATCTATCTCAACGGTATAAAATAGCCGCTGCATTAGGCTTGAGTTCAAGTTCGAACCTTGCTCTTGTCGTGCTCGCTCCATTCGATGAGTTTAAATTCGAACTACATATTCAACTAGAAATTAAAAAGACTGCCGTACACAGAAACTGAAAAATTTCTGTGTTTGAAAAAAAAATATTTAAAAGAAAAACATCTTGATTCCTGATAAAATAAAATGAAATGCGTTCGAGTGACACTCGTGACGACGATTTCTCTCAGTCTCAGGTCTCAGTGGAAACCCCGAAAACTTCATTTGAATTTCAAATTTGCTTGGTCCTTGCGAACTTCCAAATATGGAAGTTCGCACGGACCAAGATCTTACGAGCTCAAGGCGAAACCTGAAAACGACTTCCTACCCATTCTTTCTTTGGCTTTCACTGGGCGACCGTGATAGTCTGGTCAGCGGTCTTACCGTTGGGAGTACAATCGAACTGAGAATTTGAATGGCGACTACAGCGACAAGAATGGAGAAATATGGATAAAAATAGCAAATATTGGGGATTTATGGAGCAGAACGAAGCGACCAAAGACACAATACAACAAAGGTGTTGGTAATGAGATAATTTTATTAATATATGAGTACAATTTCTCCCACAGCTCATGAACAGATCTCGCATTGAGTGTGGAGAAGTTTAGGCACTTAGATTTGTGCGCAAGTGCAGAAATATCCTTAAGTATTGGAACACTTATAAAGCTGATTTTGGAAACACCCGCCGTAATTCAAATTGAATACCATTGTTGATAAAGCGTCTCCTCGAAAACCTAGGCAGACTGTTTACAGTTATTCGCCGGCTAGGAGTCTTGTGTGTACCACCTCCTTCCCCTCTTGGGAGAGCAGCATACATAAAGGTCTGGAGAGAGCGATACGAGTGCAGTTCAGTTTAGAGGCCGCCGTCACTTTTCAATACATACTCAATGTTGTCTGCTGTTTGGTACTGGGAAAGGCTTTTTAACTTGATTACTGGCAGAATTATTACAGATTCAAGCAAAGTATAAATATTCCCACCTCTTACGTATATATTGGTGGGAATGTTTATCTTTGTAGGCCAGGGGAAATGGAATTAAGCGCCTTATTTGCTGTTGATTTCAGAGATAATGTCATGTTTTCCCTAAGCGAACCCCCATAAAATAGGATTCGCGATCTCAAAACTCCAGGTTCGTTGTCACAGACGGCTTATGCCAACGACAGGGCATCACAGCCATTTGGTAGTTGAACTTTGGTCCATGAGAAGTTTCCACATAATATATACAAATCGAAAGAAAATATTTCCTGTTAACATTAATTTTCATGGAAGTTGATCACTAACTTGTACTCAGTTTTGAGAAATGTGGGCGTCGCGATGATTCCTAGTGGGTACATTGTTTTCGACTTGTATATTTCAAAAATGTTGAGTACAAACTCGGGCTCTACTATTTCCTGAGTTAAAAAGCTGCGAGTGAATTGTTTGGTTTTTACACCAAAAGGACAATACAATAAATGTTCTGTTTGATAACTAAAATTGACTTTTGTCGAATACTAAACCAACTCACGTTTGAAGAACCCGTTCTTTCCAGAAGCCTGTAAGTCATTCCATAGCTCCAGAGTTCGTCTCGTAGACACTACAATCGTATATAACTGAATTATATGAATTCGTCTGTGCAGTTATGAAAAAAAGATTCGCGAAGGGTGTATAAAGACGTAGGTTGCGAGTGGCATGGGGCAGAATAACCTGCTGCAGTTTGAAAAGACAACGCATGAATCAGTGTTTAATAAAATTACTTTAAGAAAAACTCTCTTGCATTTCCAGAATCAAGTACGTGTTTAATGAAGACTGAGTAATTTATGTTCTTGTTTCGTTGAAACAATAAGTTTCACGGCTTGGCAGGATAACCTGTGGACAAAACCAAACTCGGATCGATGTTAAACCAATTATATTTTGCTGAATGTCCGAAAAATGCGAACTGGTGCACGTGCGATATACTTTCATTACTTTCAATAAAATGTTTAATATTTCTAGCTTTTAAAACAGAGATCTACTTAGAGTCATTACGGTCTGAAAACGTATATGATCAAAGAGCACGTACGTACTGTAAAATATGAATGGGTAGAAGTTGCACGATCCAAACTGTTTTCTAACTGTTTATCTTGTAAACTAAAAGAAAAGTTCCAAAGATGACTTCTTTTTTGCATCAAATATAGTTATATGCCGTATCGAAACCCTCTAACAAAGACTTTCTAGACAAGGGGAGACCTTTATCCGCATCAGTATTAAAATGGCCAGCTAACTGCCTAATGAAAATATGAACATTCAAGTTTGGAAAGGGAAAAAAACAAGACTGGAATAGAAAAAAAATCGACAAGATTGAAGACCCACATGCACGAAAGTGCTACTGCAAATGCAAGTACAGCTTTTTGTTTTTAAATCCATATATAGTTTTATGGTATGTTTACATTAATTAATTTAAATTAATTTAAACAAGGACCTTGTAACTTGAGACTGTATGTATTGTAAGAAATAAAATTTGGAAAAAATGAAAATATAAAAAACAAGAGAAAAAAACTGGTATAGGTGCGATATACTTTCATTATTTTCAATAAAATGTTCAATATTTATAGCTTTTAAAATAGAGATTTACTTAGAGTCAATACGGTCTGAAAATATAACTGCTCAAAGAGCACGTACGTTTCTGTAAAACGTGAATGGGTAAAAGTTAGACGATCCAGTGTTTCAAATTGCGGAACAGTTTATCCTCAATTGCCAGGGGAAGTGGAGTAAAGGAATCAAACGCCACATTTGTTAATTATTTCTGAAATGGTGTCTTATCTAAGTGAGCTTCAAAAAGTTTACCAGCTGCGAGTAGAAAGCCTGTATATTATACCAAAACAACACTGTTTTGTTTTATACCAACCAAAAACGGGTTTTTTGTCACTCACGTTTAAAGATCCCGTTCCTTCCACAAGCTTGTAAGAGAAGATATTCCACAGCTCCAGAGTTTGTCTCGTAGACACTACAATCTTTATAACTGAGGTATATCAGTTTTTTGTTCAGTTGTGAAAGAAAGATTCACGGAGGTGGCAGGACAACCTGCTGCAGGTTGAAAAGACAACACTCCAAAATTCCTTCACGAAAAACTGATTTGCATTTCAAGTTAGTTGAATATCAGAAGAAGTGGACTAGTAAGTATTTGATGTACACTGACTACATTTGTGTTGTTTCTTTTGTTGAAACAATAAAGTTTCACGGCTACGTGTGTAAAACGTACGCTGCTGGGTGTAGGTGGCAGATAAACCTGCTGCAAGTGCACAAAACCAAACTCGAACAAGAAGCTATATAAATAGCCTAGCTCCGGCTTGGCAATTACTTTAAAATAGGCTGAACAGCGTATACTTTAATTTCACTTTTTCAAAACAATTCGTTTCTGTTTGGTAAGAAGCTTACGTGCTGGTGAAAGAAAGTCGCCGCGATTATTTGGTAGACTGTTTATGTCATGTTCATGTTCATATGCTATGTGCTTAGTCAAGAAAACATCCTTAATAGTCAGTTATGTTTGATGCAATCATATTGTTATTCAAACAAAAGTAAAGACACCTAATTCATTGACCGCTTAAAGTTATTCATTTAGCAAATAATATGCATTGTGTCCTTTACTACAACACTGGGATTACCCTGCTCTTTCAAGAAGTGTGTGCCTAAAAAGGTAACCAATAATCTCCAGGCGCGTAGCCAGGATTTTTCGTTGAGGGTGGGGGGAGGGGTGCGTGTGGGCCGTGAAGGTGCAAATCTCTAGGGGGTCCGGTAGTGTGGTTCCTCGGGAAAATTTGAGAAAACCTGGATTACCGTGAACTTTATTTCCCGCGTTTTTATGGGGGAGAAACAAATTGTGGAGTACCTAAAAAAGAAGTAAGTCGCCTCCACTTGATCTTATAAAAACATAACATAGTTGGAACAAACTGGGACATTGTGTGACACTGGATTCAGAATATATCAAATAATCACAGTACAAACATTTTGAGCCGGTGTTTGGAAGTCATGCAATCCACAAAAATGACAAAACCTTAACTCATTATCGTATAACGATTGTCAATAAACCTCGGTAGATAAACCAACAACAGGAACACAGTTCTAAGTGATCAATAGCAGAAAAGAACACTTATTTGATCGCTCAACTCCGGGTATGTTTTCTAAACTGTGAAATGCTGGATACAGTATCACTGTAGTAGCGCCCCTTGTAGTTGTCCAGATTACTGTGATGCAAATGGTTGTAATACATATATCAAGATATTCTCTGTTTCTAATTTGCTTTCAACTTGTCTGATAGATTTTATCAGCCAACGGTAGTTGCAATCTGTCGTTTTACTTTCGCTCTTTTTCCAAACACAAATGCTCGAGAGGAGGGATCATATGATTTTCTAACGGTAGAGGATTAGCATGCAATCTGTACATGATATATTAATAAATGTCCATACAAACAATGGTCAATTAATTAGCTTCTGTCGCCATGAAAAAAAAACTCAAAATGGTCGCCACCTTGGATTTTTGGCCGCCATCTTGGATTGTCGACTTTTGTGATTTTGGTGGTATGATACAAATATTTTGTGAAAATTGGAGAAAGTACCCAAAATATTTTTTCTCGCTTTCTAGGTCCGAAAT
>JAOBYE010652185.1:0-11885 GCA_025403585.1 Parazoanthus swiftii
CGAAAAGGGCTATTATTATGCAAATTACCTTTGGAAACTTACCGTGTAAGCACCCATGCTCGAGTAAGCGCCCACCCTCAAACTTTCGCCTGAATTATTGCACGTGGGGGGTGGGCGCTTACTCGGTCAACTATGGTACTCGGGCCGGAGGCGCCGAGTTGAGGTTTCGGCTCTGTTTTTATTTTATGTCACGATTGTCCTGCACATGCATTAACTTGCATGGTGGCGCAGTGGTTGGTGGCGACCTAATTGAACTCGGATTCAACATGGCACGGGTTCGAATCCTGGTGGGTGCTTCTCGAACTTTTTTTTTCCCTCGCTGAATTTTTTTTTCTCTTTTCTTTTTTTTCACATTAAAACAGAACGCAAGCATAATAGCTTATAATCATATATAAACAACCTGCCGGCCATTTTCTTTTTAAAACCAGCATCTGTTCTACTTCACCTAGTTCATGTTTCCATACAAAATAATGTACGAATTGTAGTGAACAAGTGAAATGGAGGCATACGTTCTTTCAGACTGTTTTAAACTACTGTAGCTACATAAAAGAATACGCCTTGGCCCCAGGTTGGGTTTTTATAAAGCCTCTTGTTTTTGTTATGATTTAGGGGTTGTCTATTTGAGGATTATAAATGCTACAAAAACAATGGTGTACTTACAAGCACATAGTCTGACTGATAAGTTGATATGATTAGCACAGATATGTTGTTATCAGCCAGGGGGGATATGACACTCTTCACTATCTTACTAATGCCAGTTAAGTTGTTACTTCCAAAAGCCCCAGCAGACACTGTGAGTACCCTCCAAGCTGACTCGGCAACATCAACATCCTCTTTGTCAACTGGTAACTCTACACAGACAAAATGGAACGTGATAACAATTTAATTATTTAATTACTTTACACACAGTTCTCCCAGAAGGCAGGCGACTGCCAATTTTTACCACATAGTCGACTTGATCACACTGGCTACAAGATTTGTACATAATTTTATCTGACTTTTTCAAACATCAAGCCACCCCTTACATGTACAATTTAAGGGGAACCCAAAACAAACTGCAGCAGTCTACATTCAATACATTGTACACACATAACTCATTCGCCTATATCACATCACATCTGTGGAATACTCTGCCAGCTTACTGTATGTCTAGTCTTCAGAAACTTTAAATTCGTTCAAAAACCAAATATCAAAACTTAACCTGATCAACAAAATGTGGTCGGGTTGTTGATGCAATTACTGCATTTCCTAATTACATTTATTTATAGTTTTAATCATCATGATCTGAGGTAAAAATATTTCAAGATACAGTTACTGTGTTTTAATTACAGTATTCCAAAAAGTGGTCAGGTTCGGCCAAATTTACATTTTCAAAACAACAAAATTGGAATGTTTACTTTTTCACATGCAAACACAACCCTGTCAATTCAAAACCTCAATAACTGCCATATCAGGGAAGTTAGAGATAAGAAACATGATGAAAGCCTTATATATTTCTCTGATATACAATGACCATCTTCATGTAACGATTGAGCAGTTTGCCAACATGTTTTCTGCCCTCGGAGTTTTACTCAATTCTGATTACTAAGCTGCACTTCTTCCTCTTTCCTTAAACAGTTTTAATTTTTGTACTTAAGGCAATAGTTCTACAATGTAAGGCATTTACTGTACTGAAAATTATTCTCAAAAAAAGTTTTTAAGACGAAAAAAGGCCACTTCATACTGGATGAGCCACCTGTTAAAGTAAAGTTTCCTCTAGGTATTGAAAAACAGCAATTGAATCCTACTCCAATCTATTATTACAGATAACACTATCAAATCATTGCAACAGCTGTGGGGTTCAACTATTATTTTCATTCTATTGACAATTTTCTGTAATGAACAAAATTTAACTCAACTATGAGAGAAGAAAAACTTTAATATGATATTTCATAAATGTTAGGTTTACAAAGAATTGATCAAAAGAAGCAGACTTAGGTAAAGGTTACTCGAAGTTTAACTGTTGGGAGTAACTACAGTCTGTACAAATTTTGTTTACAATAAATTGGGTTGGAAACAAATGGGCAAGAGAAAACAAACCAACAAAAGTAATCAGTACACAGATTCAAGAAAAATATAAAATAACAGTATAACAATATTGAATAAAACACTGTAATCTAAATTATTATACATGCATTAAAAAATAATATAATTGACAAGTACCACATGAAAACTATGAAGAGACAGATTGAATCATTTAATATTGATCTACAGCATCTTATGTATACAGTAGGATTCTTTGAAATTAGGTTTTACTGTCGTATTGAATGATTTCAAAAGAAGATAAATATGATTCTGGGCAACAGAAAACCTCAAGGCCTGTTAAAAATTATAATAAAGACCAAATTGCTTTTTTTCAATTTTTTTACTCCAAGTTCCAGTGGACTTCTTCTATTCTTGCTGGAAGTTTGATAATCTGTTTTAGTGAATTTGAAACAAGCTTCAGCTGGGATCACAACTTATCTTTGATTTATTAAAGCTATTAAGCCCAATACCCTGTTGTCATGAAGTAACACTTGATTTTTGGAATCTACCTATTAAAAAAAATATGTAGCAACAATATTAAATTTTTATGCCAGCAGCATATTTTTGCAATCCCCAATCAATTATTTACTCTCAGTAAAAACTAATTTTAAGAAAACATTTTTGTTTCGTGTCATACATTTCTGCTTTAGGTTTACAGTTCTTCAATGTTAATATAGTCTCTTCATATATGTACTAATAATGAAAGACAATTGCATGGTTGATCCCATTTGGGTCAAAGAATGTCAGTATGAATATTTTAGCTTAAAACTAAAAGCTTTCGTCTGTGCAAAAAAAAAATCACTCACCTGAGAACACATCCTCTTCCACTATAACCGTGTAACCATCCCTGGCTTCTGTGAAGCTAAAAAACGACGGCCTGTAAAAACAAATATACGATTCAGTAATATTTTGTAACGTAAAGATTATTTTTCTTGTGAGGATTTGCGGATTACCAAATCTTTTTATGGCGGTAAAATTGTTGGAAGAAAATGTGAAGATATATGGGTCGTCTAATGGTAATATTTCCGTTCGGAAACAAAACCACTTTGCGCAATGATTAAAGGAAGTATTATAACAAAGGCTGAAAGGTTAGACTTCAGACAATCACCTTGAACTTGGCAAAAGAGAAATTTTGATCAAAGCGTGAGTGTACTTGGCTATCGCATTTTTCTTGATGTTTGCAACACGTAGTCGGTGTTCAAGAATATGGATTTCTGTCGATTCAACAGCGTTGATCATACTTGCTGAAGGAAAAGGACCAACTGTCAGCCCGAAGGCTATAGGAGACCGGGATCCGCCTAGTTCTCCTATCTTGTACGTCTCTTGCTGAGCTCCAGCAAATTTTCGATGAATCTATGTCTGTTTCTTTTACACATGCAGTGCACTGCACGCGTCTTTCTTTTAGGATGTCCCAAGCGTACTGCGGATTAAACCCGCGTGATGGTAGTGACTCGTTCACCACTTATCACGAAATCCTTTCCTCAGTTATATTGTTAATCTGGCAGGTTAGCACGTTGAAATCTATCCGAACGGTGAAAGATGCAAGAAAGAGCTCCGAGTCTGATCGAACCGCTCGAATGAAATCACTTGACGTTGATTATTTCTCTGCGGCATAACCTCAGTAAAACCTCAGTGGAATTCAAAGACGTTGAACACAAAAGGTGTCTGCATTCTTTTGTACCGCTGCTACTGTAGCTAGGCTTTCATTCCGGAGTAGAAAATTAAAAGAACAGTAGCTATACAAACATTTGCTGTACTTTCCCCAACGCAACCGTTGAGCCTCGTTTCCGGATCCTGTCTTGCATAAAGGAAGTGGGGGAGGGAGAGGTGAATTATAAACATTCGAGTTTTTCTGTTTGTGTAAATTAAGGTATCTTTTTTCTTAACAACTTATGAGAGGTTCATTCTAGTTCAACTAGTATGAAATTTTAAGGATTTATAGTTTTCAAAACAAGAAAATGTAAACACGTGTTTTTTTCAATATTCACATTTGTTGTCTGTGCGTTGTCTGTCGGTACAATTAATGACTTTACCCCCTCCCCAAGAAAAATAATAGTTAAACTTAAAAAGCTGCGTGTAAACTGGGTACGAGGTTAATTCAGAAGCTGAACAAGAAAACAAGATGTCGGCAATTTTTACTCCAACAAACCAAGTTAAACTTACCAATGTGGCGGTAGTGAGGTTAAAGAAGGCTGGCAAGAGGTTTGAGATAGCCTGCTACAAGAACAAAGTCATGTCATGGCGCAGCAAAGTGTAAGCAGTAAGCTTCGTTTGATAATAAGTTTAGGAATTGCTCACGACAGCAACATTCTCAGCTGATTCTCACTCGGCAGCAAATTATATAAAGATTGTTCAATACAACTTAATCTTTATTCCTACTATATTAGCAGCAGACCTTCACTGTAGATCTCAAAGTATAGGATTTTGTTTTTTGATTGGTTTATTTATAAACTTAAGAAAATTAATAGTCAATGTTTTTAAAATTTTGCAAGAGACGATGATATTGATAGTTGTTATTTACTTATTACTACCAAATGTGATCAATGTGACTTATATATCCCTTGGCTAGAAGTGTTGTTATAGACATACCTGGATATAGATTTAGAGATAGAGCTGCTTGGCTCAAAGTCAGTTAGGGCTAACTATTTATCCAAAAAAGTCCCACGACCAGTATGGTGGGAATGCACGTTAACCGCAAGTTTGCCAAAAATATATACTTTGAGTTTGATGAGAAACTTTATATCTTGGGAAAAAGGAGCTACAGTTTGATGCAAATCAGTGCAAGCTGCAAGTATTGAAGAACCAGACTTGCACTCAAATTTTGAGTTTCCTCAAAGTTGATGCAAGTGAGTTCAAGTCCGTACAACTTACAAGTTTGTGGCCAAAGCAATACAAACAAGTGAAAATTTAAGACTTGCACTAATTTGCATTGCACTTCCATTCAGTGATGCATGTTGATCCAGCCTATTCAGACTGAGGGGTGGCAAGTTTGAAAGCTTGTGACTTTTAGAAAATTCATGGTAATTAATATTGAGCTACAGATCATTTGAGTAACGCAATGATATACAGTAGTTCGAATTCATTATTTAAATTTTTGTTAATGGGATAGGGAGTTGCCATGGTAAACACAATCTAAATAACAATTTTTGCATAAGTTTGTTATTTTCTGTTGCCATTCTTTTTGGTTTTATAATGTGAAATGCTTGAATCTAGTGGTTTTGACCACTTCTGTGCAAAGTAGAAGTGTCAATTACGGTGTTCTTTCATTTTATTGTGTAATGGCACAATAGCCAAAAATCAAAGATGGTGAATGGATGAATTAAATGATATCACAATCATGATTTGATGACAACAACAACAAAATAACTCTCTCTATTTTACCCTTGTAAGTTAAAACTACAATAATAAGATAAGCAAAGTTACATATGAAAAGGGTACTGGCTTCCTGCAATAACCATAAAGGGTTAAAGGGTGTTGATTTTTTTGTTGTGAGATGCTACATGTATCATTTAATTGTAAATGCTCTCCCAGACATGCTTGCCAGTGGATAATTTTTTTAACTTAATGAAACTTCACAGTGAAAAGGATATAGATGAAGTTCTTCAGACACACACAGTGTTCACAAATGTCTCCAAAGGACAAGTGGCAAAGAAAGAAGATCTCATTAAAGGATTCGGCACAGAAGACCAGACAGAAATTTGTATAAAAGTAAGGTTTTGTTCTCTCTTTTACTGGACAGCAAGAATGTTTACAATTCCTATAGTTCTATTATTTATAATATTTTATTGTCTTTCTTTAATTTTAATGTGTTTTTTTTTACTCGAAAGGAATCAGTGAATATGATTTTTCTCCAGATCTTAGCAAAAGGAGAAATGCAAGTTTCAGAAAAAGAGAGACACCAGCAACTTGAGTCAACGTTCAGAGAAATCGCTACAATGGTTGCTGACAAGTGTGTGAACCCAGAGACTAAACGACCATACCCTGTCGGAGTGATAGAGAGGGCCATGAAAGATATACATTATTCAGTGATACCAACAAGAAGCACCAAACAGCAGGTACGGCAGTAGTAGAATAATTTTTCTGACCAGTTTTGAGCATGAGTTTTCAAACTGTATCCAAGCCCAATCTGAAAATTCTTCTTAAGAACCACTTGGTCAAGAAGTGAATTACATCGCACACTGACAGTGGCATCATACTGTAGTTAATAAAGCAAATTGGTTATGAAACTTGGCCAGTTTCTTTGTGATAGGTTTTTGTTCTTTATATGTCTGTTTTGTTCATTGGCCTTGACAGTATGCAAAATAAAATTTTAAGGTATAGAAATTTATGCAAATGAACAACTAACCAGTAAAAATATTTGGGTTCACAAACTGAACAAAGTAATGTGCACGATCATGGTTGGTTCAACCTAAAACAAAGCAGCTTTGTACACTCCTTTTGAAGTTTGTTGAGCTTCACAACCAGTTAATTTAATTATCAACCAGTATGGTCACATATAAAGTAATGAAACAGGTTTTAGATGACCATATTTTCTTAAAAAAATAATAATTAAAATAAAATTATAATAGATTTTAAAACTTCTCTCAGTGATGGATACATGTACCTTTTATAAGTTACACAGTAGTTTGTAGAATTTTAAGTCTATTAATTGTGTTAGTTTCAGGATTGGTGATTATTTACCACAAGTTAGGACAAGTAAAAAAAATTAGTTGGTTAGCATCCTTTCTGCTAAATGTTCATGGTTGGGCGGGTGGTTTTTATTTTTATTTTATTTTATTTTTTTATTTGATATTCACTCTTTGTCTGAGTAAAGAAACTTAGAATTTTAGTTTAAGTCATTCATAGGGACTATCTCTGCGTATTGATATCCCAGTAGATCACGAAAATGTTCAATTTTCAAGTCAAGTAAAAGGTCAGTCTTCGATCAGTCTTGACCTAAACATGATTTAGAAGAAAACTTGTGTACGTCCTCGATATGGTCGAGACCATTATGTTATTTATAAAGAAAATGTAAGGTAATAAAAATAAAAGTTTTTCTTGGTCAGGAGCGTTTTCAGTAGTCGGGTGGGGATACTAACCAACTATTTATCTTTATTTGGCCTTAGAGGGGGTGGGTGGCGGAGAATGGGGATCTTCAGATTTTTTTGAAAAAGTAGTGAGTAAGTTCTTACTAAGCATACTTTCCAATTGACTGGTCTTGGTGGCCAAAGAGAATTGTGTTCTGACCAGTGCAAATGGAAAGGTCAAGGCCAACAAAGCTGAAATTTTAACATTGCTTAAACTGCTAGCAAGAACTGAAAGGTTAAAGAAGGTACACGTGCATACATGTACATGTATGTCTTCCTGCCACAACTTGGTAAACACCTGTGCTTTGGCTGACCAGAGTGGAGAACTGAGCAGCTCTGAACAATGAGCATGGCCAGAACCAGTTCCAGTAATTTGTGCATTTCAATTGAGAACTGACTGGTTGGATGGGCCAGACCAGTCAAACAGAAAGCACGCTTAAGGTGATGTTAAACAGGAAGACAACATATGTTTGACACATTTGTTGCATTAAAAATTGAGATCGTGAATTATGGCACATGGTTATGATTTTTGGCACTATTTTGTTACAGCAGTTCATCTGGTTTTCAAAAACTCGAGAACATTCTCAGAGTTTTGTTGTAGTTGGCTGTACCCAGTTACAGTACATCAATTTTTTGCACAACGATGTTGCAACAAAAATTGTACTGTGTAATGTCACCTTTAGTCAGAAAGCCAACTGCTCACCAAATTTTATAGTGATGATTTGTATCATTCCATGATTTAACTCGAAGGCTCTAGAAGTGATTCGGCAACTAAAAGAAACAATGGAGATTGATCGTGCCCAGATGAGACTTCGCCTGGTGTTACCAGTGAAAGTTGCCAAACATGTGATGGAGAGACTGCGACCATTTCTGAAGACAGTTGAGTCTGAGGAATGGGAGGGAGACCTTGCTGTGGTAAGTCTTTTCAGAAACTGACTCTTCAACACTGTACATGTTCAATCCAGTTTGGAAAACCACAACTTAAGTTAACTTGTTTAATAATATTAAGTAAATTCAATGTCTAATGAGGAATAATTGGAACAATAATTGATGAAGGTGGTTGTTCTTGGTAGTGCCAAACTGCATAAAAGAGCAACTTCAACCTTACTTAGATCAAGTTCCCTGATATTATAGCAATAAATTTGTTTGCATCTGTTTATCAGGTGCCCTGTACATGTACATGTACCTACCATAATGCAGATCAAACTAAAAGGGGTTTGTACTTTGTATGAGTAATTTCAGTTATATCAACTAGTGTAGGTTTCTGGGCAATTACCCACCTGGCTCTACCCCTCCTTTAGGTTGGGGTTAGCATTGATCAAGGTAAGGTTTAGATTAAGGTTTGGGGTGGGGAAGGGTGGATGGGTCATTACCCAGAAACTTCTCTTGGTTGCCAGACTAGTGTTTTTCATAAGGCTTGGGAAATGGGGTACAGTAAGTGGGAAAGCAGGTACACCTGGGTTGGAAGTCATCAAGCGCCGAAGGTGCAAGCATCTTGAGGGGTCTGGGGGCATCCCCCAGAACATTTTTTAAGTTTAGAGTCCTGGAAAATGATGCAATTTAGTGCATTTGGGGACTTTAAAAAATGTGCCAGATGCCAGTGCTGGGGAAAGGTGGTACAGCTACGGGGGAATGTCGGTACAATGTACCGGTGTACCAGCCTTAGGAAAAACACTGGTTGCAATTTCTATCTATACACATTATTTGTGTCACTGTGTAATATCTACCGAAACAATTAAATATACTAACAATGATTATTCTTAAATACAAAAAAGATTGGTCCATAAATGTGTGTCACAAAATTATGTCTAAATTTCACATGGTTGTTGTCATTGCGCTGTCCAACAGGTTTGTCTCATTGACCCTGGGCAATACAGAAACATCGATGAGACATTGCGAGCTGGCACAAGGGGAACAGGAACTCTAGAAGTGCTTAGTTTGAAAGATGTTGAGGAAGGAGATGAGAGACTTGAGTAAGAAGTTTGTAAAAATTATTGCAAGCTGTGACACAATCCCCAAGCCAGGGGCCTGGTCTACCAAGGTTGATGAAAGTACTTATACTGTCAGTCATGTACTTTGGTACAGAAGGAAGAGCAATAACTTTATAAAGAAAGCTTTGCTAAAGCAGTTTCTACATGTGCATCAGGAAATGACATTTAGGTACCCGAGTGAGAAAAAGGAAATTTAGAGAACATGCAAGTGAAATTTAGAGAACATGCAAGGAAATTTAAAGAGTTCATGCAAGTGAAATTTAGAGAACATGCAAGGAAATTTAGAGAACATGCAAGGAAATTTAAAGAACATGCAAGTGCTGTAAAAGAAGTTGTGCAAGTCAGGCCCGTAGGCAGGAATTTTGTTGGGGGGGGTGCAAATTTCATAAAATTGGACCTTTTTTTTTTTGGTCGTCAAGATTTTCGGTAGTGCTGCTACAGATAGAGCCTATTTGGTCTTCCTATTAAACTTCTAAAGGCGGACCTTTTTGGGTCCGTGAGGGGGTGCATACACACCCTGCACACCCCCCTGCCTACGGGCCTGCAAGTGATGTACCTTATATCTTCTTTAGTCTCTGTATTGCATGTAGTATATGATGCACAAAATAAGGAATATTTTTGAAGTAGTTAAACTTCAGCTCTCTGAATCACCTTAAGAATACCACTAAATAAACTTCCTCAAAATTTTGAAGTTATTTCCAAAACACTACTAGCTTGATACACAGTTAAGACAGACATTCCAAAAACAAAGTTAACATAAATATTAAATAATTTTAATACCACACAAAAATTACAGCCAACTTGTTCCAAATATGCTGCAGTTTAAATCTGCATTCAGTTCTCTGTCAGTGCAAACCTGTACTCACTGGTAACTACACTATGAAGTCTAGTGTTTGTGAGACCCTATAGTCAAATAACGTAAGTCAAAACGCTGTTGATAGAAGAAGTTTAAAACTAAAATTTATAGAATTTAACCCTTTAAGCCCCAAACTTGACAAATGGTGTGATGGTAAATTCTCCCAACTGAGCTCCGCTCTTTCTATATAAGCAGTTTGAGAGAATTTGGCTTTTCAGCTTCAACAGCTTATTTTACTTGATCAATTCCTTATTTCTCATTACCTGTTATATAATTTTGTTTGAGTTTTGTGAGAAGTTAGATGTTGATAAATTGCCTGGGGCTGAAAGGGTTAATATCAATATTTATAGAAATGTTTGAGAACTGTATATTACCTTTTTGCAGGTACAGTAAATCTGTAAACCTTTGTTTTGAAATTCCATTACATTTATTCCAAATGCTAAAAATTCAAGGGATTGTTTGGACTGAACTTGTTTACTTCTCTTCCCAAGACATTTTCTTGAAAAGGTAAAGACGTATGTTAGCTAATAAAGACAATAATTTATAAACACTTCCAGCTCCAGGCTGACAGAACCAAAGTTTTGGTTTTAAAGTGTAAACAGGCACTTATATTTTATGACATTATAAATTTATAATTTTACTACATGGTAAAGGAAATGAAAGATACTGTATGTACAAAAGTTCTGTACAAAAGTTATGTACTGTAGCACAGAGAGTACAATGTACATGACTGTACAATCATGTAAGACAGTGCTAAGCATTTGCAACAAAATTTCATGAGAGCATTACAAGATGGAGAAAGGCAGTGGTGGACCCATACAATTACATTGTACACCCTGTACTGTACCTACAGTTTATTAAGCTACATACCAGTTACTGGTAAATAAAACACACTGTCAGTTTTAGTCATCTTATGGAGTAATTTGCTTATTTTTAGGGATATTCTAAAGGGAAATTAACTTATCTTATTGCAATAATGTAAAACATGCAGCAGCTACAGGTGTATTAATTAAGCACTTTTAACTGTTTAAAGTAAATTGACTGATGATTTTCCATGTTTTAATAAGATGAGGATTGTTTCAATGCCCCCCCCCTCCTTCTGTCTTCCAACTATTAAATAAATATTTTTCAAAAAATACATTATTTTAAAAGTATGCAATGACTTGTGAAAATATTTATAAATCACACTTAAATAGAAGCCTGTTTTTGAAAAAAAAAATTGCTGAGTTTCCCTCTCCAAATCCTGGATCCACTCCTACAGTGTAACTAAAAAGGGTAACCAGAAGCTTGCAATGCTGGAACAAGGTAGTTTCAAGCTACAATGCCTGAGTGTTTCTGTATAACTAATATTGTTATATTGCAATTCTATCTCGGTGTCTGTTAAGACTTCTGTCATAATGTATAGCTACAGAATATTTAACTTTAAAAAAACAAACTAAGAGAGACAGATAAAATAAGTAAATTTAATTAAGCCACTTTCACAATCTCACACACAACAAATTCATGATTTTGCTGGTGGACATAACCTCTACATAAGTCATTTGTTGATAGTTTTTAAGTTTAATTACTGTGTTTTCTTTTAGAATTATTCATTAATTTTGATCTTTTCAACCTTTTTTTACAATTTGCCATGTTAACAAATTAATTTGGGCCTGTCCACTGAAACCCACACCTTGTTCTGAGTGTGTTCTGACTGGTCCATGTATATGAAACTCAGTCTCCAGATTACAGTATATTTTACTTTGAACAGCTCATCAGCTGAGTCCTGTGTGGTTCACATCTTACATGTACATGTACTTCAGGCCTCTAGACATTGGGGGGTGCATTTGGAGGTTTAATAAGATGGTGAAGAAGCCCGAATGGGTTTATCATAACAGTTGACACTACTGTAAGTCAAAATGACTAAAA
>JAOBYE010652407.1:0-11883 GCA_025403585.1 Parazoanthus swiftii
TTAAGAGCCTTGCGGGAATTCCATCGGGTCCGGTGGCTTTTGTTGATTTTAGCTTGCGCAGCTCCAGTAAGACAAACATCGGGCTCATATTTTGAGGAATGAATTCTCGATTAACTCTGGGTGTAAGTACCCTTGGTGGTGCGAGCTCTGTGAAATGTCCGCACAAATTACCAGCTATGGTTGTAAAATACTGGTTAAATTTGGTGGTAGACAATTCCTCGGTTTCACCCGCAGTTTTAGGTTTTGTCGGCAATAATTATATATATATGTTTGTATGTATGTATGTATGTTGTATGTATGCATGCATGCATATTTAATTAAGTATGTACGTATGTATGAATGAATGCATTTTTCGGAACGGTCAACATAGCAGTTGGTTCGATTTTGTCTGGCGCAGAAATGGGGAATAAACAAGCTGTAATGTCGCTGATACACCGGGTTCTGAGAGAATCAGCGGACTTAACATAATTTGACCAAGTTAAGGAATTGAATATGAAACTAATCCTGGGATAATCACTGAAAATCTATGATAAATCCGTGGAGATTAATCGATGAAAAATACACCCGCCAAACAATTCGTTTTCCAATACATGTATTGCAATAACTTCAAGTACAGGCTTAGTTTTTATTCGATTTAAACCACATATAGAAATAAGAACAATAGACCAAATTCGATATATTAAAATTCAGCCTGAAACAAAACACTTCAACACGAGCCTCTGGGGAATAATTCATACAAACTACATTTTATTCCCCAGAGCCTCGTGTCGATGTCGTTTGTTTCAGGCTGAATTTTGATATATCGAAGTTTGTCTATTTAAGAACAATTTGAGGCTCAAATCTCAAAAAAAAAAATAGAATGAGCATCGGCCGAAATTACTGGTTCTTGTAAAAAGCGTGTAGTTCATTGTCGTCACTGCATCAGTCTTTAGTATATTGCTTACTTCCTTGTGATTCCTCCAACAAAGACGAGCAAACTAAACAGCTGTTAAGCCTGATCACAAGATGCTAAAAGTAACCCGAAAAGTTGTAAAAGAAGTTCAAAAAGTGGCCAAGAAATTGCTCATATTTTAGACGTTGTGAAATGTTGCTCTCAGTATCATTAAAATTTGATATAAAACTGAATACCCAAGAGTTTTTCATTCTTCTAAACTATTGTCGTGAGTTTTTGTTTTAGAAATCATATAAAAAATGAAACTCGTTTTTGAAATATATGTTTTTTTAATATAGGTTTACTTTGATTGCCAAGACGTCGATTGTTTATTCGCTTTTCTTGTTATATTCGTAACAATAATAATAATAATAATAAAAATAATAATAGCAATAACAATAATAAAAACAAAAATAATGATAATGATAATAGTAATAATAGTAACAATAATAATATAATAATAATGGTATGTTAAAGGTTTATTGATCATTTCCACTATGTCGCTCTTAAATTATCAAGTTTAACCACAAAGTTCGACGCAAAAAATTTTAAGATACAAACATTTGAACCTACAAGCCTAAACATCTGTAAATATACATCAACTCTAACAACGCTAAAACTAAAAAATATATTTTTACGACTGAGCACTTCAACTACGTGCATGAAAAAATTTATGCGTTATACTTTCGAAAAGTTATGCTTACTTGCATTTAATTTAACATGAATTTGATGCTTATTCCGTAATAATTTCTAACGCAACACGCCCTTTTCACAAGCCAAAAACTCGAAACATGTAACAAAAACAGAACTCGATGTTCAATACCGTAAAATTGGAAGGCAGAAAAGCGATAGACGTATTGCACAAGAAAGTAGAAGTGAGCTATCTCCTTGGAGATATCGATCGTTGCATTGACGAATCTTTAGGCATTTGAAGGACGATGTGTCCAGTGACTTTGGCGGAAAGGTAGTATATAACATATAACTTTGCTGGAAATACAGATGTCTTTAACAACAATGCTGTAAAATAGTGTTATTAAACACGCTGAAAAAATAACATGTAACGTTAGTTTCCTATAATAAAGTAGTTGCCGGACATTTTGTTGCTAGGACTAACAGCTGTGTGTTGAACTGGTCAAACCCACTAATGTTAACAAACTGTTCTTATAAAATAGGCCAGGTTCTGAATCAGTGTAGTAGTTTACGATAAATGAGACGCCGAGACCTTTCTTGCGGTGAAGTTTTCAAATTTACACTCAAGAAATACTATTCGGGGATCCAGTTTCAAAAAGAACCTAAAGGGAGAAATATATGTAGAGATACAGGCCAACAGCTAAAATCAATACGAGATTTCCCTTGAGGAAAGTATCAGCATACGGGTCCTGTTTCAGTGACGTCAGTGTCTTCAGGTGCTGTTTATTGGCCTGTGCCGCTCTCAAAGCCTCCTGGGTACCTGCCTCGTAACCACAGAACCAGTTTACGAACTTCCTCACCACCGACTTCGCGTTGTCGCCATGAACTAAAGACAAAAACATTGAAAATACCAATCAAACTGGTTTTTTATGAAGAGAAAGTGCGCTATTGAAGTAGTTGTCCATAACCAATTCTATAGATTTCTCAAAAGATCTGTTATGTTTTTTCCCTCAGAATTACCGCTTGTTCTCTTTTCCCTTCGATTTTGAGGAAGGAACTGCTCCCATGTGAGTCTTCATGAACTAGTATTAAAAAATTATCACTTTCCCTACATGCAGAAAGACATAGTACACACGAACCAATCGCTTTCTTCGTGAATTAAAACAACAAAAGTAATAAACAATCATGACGACGAAAATAATAATAATAATAATAATAATAATAATAATAATAATAATAATAATAGTAATACTTAGAGCAATTTCGATTAGCCGCAATTCATTCATTCATTCAAAAATAGGAAGAGGGGAAAGGGAAAGAAGGAAGAAAAAGAAAACGAAGAAGAAGAAGAAGAAGTACAACAACAACAACAACAACAACAACAAAAACAACAACAACAAAAACAACAACAACAACAACAACAAAAACAACAACAACAACGAGCACTTGTGCTGCATGCCAGAGGGGAGAAGTGCTTTTGTGGGTGAACTTACGGTGAACCTCGACATCGTCATCCTCTGCTACTTCCTTTTCGAGCGCCTCATCATCTTTGTTAAGTGATTTCATCAAAATATCGTCGTCATCTCTCTGGGTTTCCATCCTGTCTGTCTCAGATGGCTGGTCGTGTCGTGTCCACCAAGTCAAGCGTGCAACCTGAACAGGAAACAAATTGATAAATTTGACTTACTGGTGATGAAATATGCTTACTGATGGTTAAACACGCTTTCTTATGGCTAAACAGGTTTACTAATGATTAAACAGACTTACTGATGGTTAAACAGGCTTACCGATGGTTCAATAGGCTTACTGATAATTAAACAGGCTTACTGAAGCTTAAATACACTTACCGATGGTAAAACAGGTTTACAGATGGGTAAACAGACTAACTAGATGGTTAAACAGGATTACTGCTAGTTAAACACGAAACCAGTTGGTTAAACAGGCCTACTGATGGCTAAACAGACTTACTTATGATCCCATGCATTTTTTTCGAGGTCTATCACTTAAAAAAATGACTTAGAATGTTTGTACAGCATTTACTGATTTCAAAGATTGGTCATACTTCATTGTATGCCTGGCAATAACGTTAAAAATGATGACATTTTGTATGTAAAGAAAGAAGTCACTAATCTTGCAGCTCCTATTCATCAGACTAAACAAGGGTCCACGCTCAAAAACGTATAGGAGTTATTTTCGTGGCTATCTAGTGTCATGTTAAAGAGAAGCTGATAAATAACAACTGATAAATGTCTTTTCCCCTTACAAAAAATCTAAGGAAAAGAACGGGGACTTACTCACATCTGATATATCTTAGACTGGTAACTTATTTATAAAAGGGAGCGGCGGCTAAACATAGGAAATAAAGTAGTTTGGTTATCACGATTTCTAAAGAAAAGAATATTTATCCCACGAAATATCTTTTTAGTAAAAACGTAAAATAAACCTACGTTTCCATCTTTGTGCGGTTTTGTCAGCAGGCTTATCACCACGATCGCAATAGCTGTCAGCCAGAACAGAATCAGTGCAAAGTACATGTAGTGCACATTGGCGATGATAGAGGGGCGGTTGTCTGGCTTGCCGCATCCGGAATCCAAGTATGTGAAGTCAAGGATCATTCGAATGGCGCCGATTATAAAACCGATTACCATACCCCAGAATGCACCCTGCAGTTAGACCAGAATGTGTTTTGTTCAGCGGAGTTTCACCAGTTTACCAGGCAAAACGCAACAAAAAAGACAATGATAGTTAGTTAGAAAAGGTAAATCTTAGTGCACAATTACAAAAGCTTTATTCACCAAAACGTCTCGTATTTACTTTATCACAACAAATCAAAGATCAGTCCATTGCATCGAGTTGCTGATACTAGTAGCTCTACCTTCTCAGTGCAGCCTTTCCAAAATATTGCAATCAGGTAGAGACAGGCAATGGGTGGAGAGAAATATGCGCTGACAGCTTGAATGTAAATGAATAGCTGACCCCCCTGGACATTCTGAATGACTGGGATCCACAAGATGCCGACAACAGTCATAAGTGCCACGAAAACCCTACAAACAGATTGGATGTAAAGGTTCATTTCAGAACAGGTCTCTGTACAATGGTTTATACAACGCGTTTTTATGCAGTTGGTATATTTCAAAGAGGTTATACGTCATACGTCCAAAATAGTAATCAGGCCACGTTTTATGGAAGTGATCGAAAGTACAAGTGAGAAACCTGAATTGGTAGTTTGAACAGAGAATCTCTGATTTCCGCCACCAATGCCGGCCAGAGCTCTTCGTTTGGCTGTAGGCCGCGTGGGCTCTGGGTACGAGAATGAACTGAAAGTGAAAAATTTGTCTAGCATTCGTTTGCATTTTCTTCAGAGATCTCTATTTTTATTAAAGAAATCCGTCTCACTATACAAACATGCGTCTTACTTCAATTAAGCACAACTAAGTTAGGGTCCTGACCCACGTAATTACTCCTTGTAAAATTTGTCACAATCAATTACGGTTGTTACTAATAAATAACTGTAATTGAAAATTGTCATTTATCAGTCTCAATTTCTCACCAAAGGACCCTTATCTATAAAATATTTGAACAAATGAAGTTCGGTATCTGTCTTAAATATCGTCCAATCAATTAACCTCAATTAACAAGTTCAAACTTGAATGAAAGTCATCGCAAGTTCTTTATCAGCGGCGAAACGAAGCGCAAGTTAAGCGCCAGTTTGAAGGTCAAAAATTGCACCGACTTGCATCCACGTTTTGCCAAGGCTTAAATGAATGACCCAATAATGCCCTACATAACATTTACTTAATTTGATGTAGTATGGTTAACTACCTTGAACTCTATTACTGTATACTACTCCACGCTCACCTTCCTGTGATCATCAATTCTCGAACAGATGCCTTCTTCCGAATGAGTCCGTACACATCAATAGTAAACAATGTACTTGCACTATTGAAAATTGATGTCAAATCACTCATCAACGCTGCCATCATCACCGCCATCATCAAGCCTCGTAAACCTGTTAATTTCTTACTGTGAGTTTTGGCGTAAAGCTCTTACAAAAATTAGTTGAAATCAGTCTCAAGAAAACTCTAAAATTTATTCCAAAGAGATATCTACAAATTGTTGCCGTTCCAAGATTTAGTAACGACCGATTATCATAAATTATCAGGGCTCCAATAAAAAAAATGATTGAACTCTTACACCTATATCTGCAAACATTATTTCACAATGTCAAAAGTTGAGCTACTTATCTAATGTTATGTTATTTATTAACAGAATTCAACTGGCAGTAGCTTTCTAATTGACAGCTGTCAATCTTTCTAAAAATCAGATCAAGTCACTGCAACTTTTTGTCAAATGAGTCTGGTTACTGTTCCAAAGGTGTTCCAACTGGCTTAAGTTTTGTTTCCCTCCGTGCTGTCCTGTGAATATTTTGGACAAATTAGAATGCTCCAAAAGCCGCCAAAGTTGTTAATTTTCAAAAATGCTTTTTTTAACCAAAAAGATTAGAGATTTTGACCTGAAGTTCTTTAGCCTTCACTTTCATCGTATATCTGAGGAAATCCAATCTAAATGTTTAGGCAGTTGTGCAAGTGTTTGAATTAAGAAATATTTTTGAAGAGGAAACATTTCGAACTTTCATTTACCTGTTGGCATCAGTCTTAGCACCAGCTCTGGGTAAGCAATGTTCGAACAGCCAGCCGTACTGCCGCAGATATCGAAACATTTCTGAGGCGTACTGCAGGCCACACGGTCTAAAAACAAAAAAAGAACAAAGCAAGTGAACGTAAATGCAATGTATTTCAGACCCTACTTTAAAATGTTTGAGAAATGGAAACTAAAATCTTTCAAACGTTTCCAATGAAAAGGATGCAACAGGACGTAATAACAGTTTAGAAAATGCGTTATATTTAAGCGAGCAGTTACAACTTGCATTGTTGTTCACGAGGTCGTTTTTTCAGTGCGAGCCTCGTGAGTCGATGAGTCTTGATGAGTCAAATTGAAAAGTTTCTATCTATTCAAATTCGGTTTATCAGATGACCACGAGCTTTGGGTTGATTGTGGCCTACAGCCAGCGAAATGTAACTAAATATTAAAGTTTCTTAAACCTCTGTTATGTTTTGTCTCTTTTTCAGCCCCCCTTTTTTGTGTGTTCAAGACTTCTCTCGTTCGGTCTGAAAAAGGGTCAGGGTTTAAAAGCTTTTTAAAGGCACCCAAAATACAGGAGATTATCCCCCCTACACACACACCCGATTTCTAACCAGAGATGCCACGATGTTTTTAGATATGTTGAATATTGATTTTGTTTCTGACGGGAGTATGAAATAAGAGCGCTGCAGTAGTCATAAGGGGCTTGGAAAAGTTGAGTACTGATGCTGCTGGGTTTGAAACATATAAAGAAGTGTACCTGTAATGGTCGAATCTTGTATTAAAACCCCCATGAATGATTCCTAAATTGACATGGGCACCTAAATATCGAATCTTACCTGGTGAAAGTACCCTGCTGATCATCCCAGGCATGACGAGGGTAAACAGTGGCAGGATTTTAATGTATCCAGCAAGCAGGCAGGCGCCCTGTGCGTGGGACAAACTCTTGGCAGCAAGTGCCCTTTGAACTATTACCTGTGAAAAGTGAAGAAAAAGGTTCTTGCCACGATATGATGAACCCAACAGTGAACTACTACCTGGTTTTTGAATGAGCTTAAAAGGACTAAAAGAAAAAAGATCTATTCGTGCCCTTTTTGATTGTTTCAAGCTAAAAATAGAGCGATAGTCCTGCATTTAGTAGTTGAAAACTGAGACGAAAGGGTGATGTATGGAGGGCAAAATGCATGCAACGGCGAAACTGGACTACCGAAGCTTCTCACGTCAGCATCAAAACAGAAGTCATAACGTAGACTAGGGCTTACAGGCAAACCCAAACATCGTAAACTTTAAATAAACGGACCTCCCTGTACAAGCCCAGAGGCATCAGTTTATACCTACACTTTGTAACCATAAAAATCGCTCCGTGTATAGGACTCCCTACATGTATAAATCAATGGACTTTTACTTGGACTTACTCAAATATTTCACGTACTAGTATTTACAGGACGTTAAAAAATATTTGACAACTCAGATCTCATTTACCATTGGCTGTTAAACAGCACTACTTTATTACAAAATTTTCAAGGAGCTGGAGGACCACTTCACTGGAATAAAATTTTGAAATGTTAAGCCAACCTCCTGTTTTCAACGCAACAACTATTTCGTGTATAAACAAACCCTCAGAAATTCCAACACGAAAGCAAATTGACCAAACATAAGCTTATTTTAGGGGTTTACGGTGTGTTATAATGAGTTTTTAGAGATCCTCACAAATACAGATTTGGTGCAGAATCGAGTTCCCGTCCCCACTTGAAGATGACACGACTCAGGCCCTTAACGGTTATGAAAACTCGAGTTTGACTTTTGAAACCAATCAAATTTTGGTTTTGCAGTTTTTGTTCTCTCAGGTTTGGACTTACTACCGAATTTGTGGGTGAGATGATTCGAGGTTTACTGTAAACTGTGAGTTTGATTCTGGCTTCCCGTTCAATATCAGTTTGTTTCGTTCAGATTGTCTCTGCTTTACAACTTGTCTTCGCTTACCAGGTTTACTATGATCGCACACGGCTTATCTCAGTTGATATATTAATATACTGGACATGATAAAGTCTAGGAAGAAAAAGAACTTTCTCTGAGAAATGGGATACAATTCACCTTTCCAAGACTTACATGTTACGGATTTGCCCTGTTTGTTTTTTCTACCATTCACACAACAGTCAGTCAACTGTAACTTTCATCACCAGCCCCCCTAATCACAACCAAAATACGAGATGTGTCTCCCCCTTCAGAAAAGACTAGATCATATGAGCCAATACACTAACCTGGTCAGCACACCAGTACCAAATGGATGCAATGGTCTGTCCAAATATAAACCCAGGCCATGGCATATCCGTACCAGTTGGAGCACGAAGCATGGTGAAGGAATCCTTCCTTGGCCAGCCACAGGTGCTGTTTGAGTAAAGCGTGTCATTGGCCACAGCCGTCATGTACTTGATTTTCAAGCCTTCGTAGCCACCCACTTCGTTGAAACCTGTAAAACAGACAAACATAAATGACAATCCTGTTGGAGATCTCTCTCGCTAATCTTAAGATAACATGAAGCCTACAGTACTCGCTCTTATTTCTGACACTGCTCCTTCCCTATAGAATTCTAGATCTGTGCACTTTTTTTCCTTATGTATAGTAAAAATTTGTCCAGTAACTGTGCTAGCATGGTGGGTGTTCCCAGCTACAAAGAGAGGGAGAAGTCCAACTCGACCAAGGAATAAGACTGAATCCTAACCCATTCTTAGGATCCTGATTCATTTTTAGGATCCTTACCCATTCCTTGTATCCTTACCTATTCCTAACAGCCTAACTCATCCCTAGGATCCTTATCCATTTTTAGGTTCCTTACACGAATCCTTGCCTATTCCTTGGATCCTTGTACTCATTCCTTGGACCTTTACGTATTCCTTGGACCCACACTCATTTCTTGGACCCCTACACGTTCCTAGGATTCATACCCGTTCCTAGGATCCTTACCCATTCCTAGGATCCTTACCCATTCCCATCACAATCAAAGAGCCAGTGACCATCAGGAAAGTACAAAGAGTGTCGGTGTAGATTACAGCGGCCAGACCACCTGTAAAACATGTATAGTCGTGAACATTTCATCTTTTTCCTTTGCATTACCTACTTTTTATACCTTTTTTCATCCATTTAATTCGTGCTTTTTGTTTCAGTCATTTTTGGCTCATCTTCTATGTGTTCATTTAACATTAACACATTATCAAACCAATTTCGTCGATCACCTTCGAAAGTGTCGAAAGACGTTGTGTTTGGAATCTTTTACAAGTTACAATTAAACTTGGTACTCAACTGTAACTCAATGTAAGCTGCTGTTTAAATGGTGCAATAATCGAACTATGACCATCGTTAGAGACCCAAACATTGAAAACTTTCAGTTGTTGTAATTTTAAAAATCAATTTATTTCCATTTACGTTTTAGTCCTTTAGAAATGTTTTGACCAAAACCTAATCTTGTCAAATGTACTTTACTTTAACAAATTTAGTTTCTGTCTATTAATATACTCCAAAACCTCGCAGAGCATTTCTTGTTCAAATTAACACGTACTTTAAAACTGAGCGTCCCTGTATTTTGGGTTTCTTGTTATATCTTGAAGCCTTCAAAGGTACGTCCATCATATGTCCATCATACTAAGATTGTTATTCATTGTTGCCATTGACATTTGAATACAAAATTTGATAACTGTGCCTTTTGCTGACTCAAAGTCAACTTTCTCTAGCCACTTAGATACACGTTTTTGTAAGAATCCAATGAAAAACATCCTTGGCTATTCCTTGACAGGGTTGCTGACCACGGATTATAGTCTGAAGTTTCCATGACCAATACCAAGATTCGCTGTGTACAGTTTGACATTCATAAGGTATTACTCATTTCTACTGCTTCTCTAAAACAAGCAGCAACGTTTCGCGGGTTTTTTGTTTAGTGATTTACCAGTTATGGTGCAGATAGCAGTCATCCCTAACATAAGGAGGATTGCAAAATACAGGTTCCATCCCAGTGCCAACTTGATAAAGAGTGCTCCTGAGAACAAATTCACCTTGAACGTGAAACATAAAGAGAACACCTTTAGCTTAAAGTAAAACAATACATCAACTGTATTACTTTTAGGTAATATGTGTCTCTTTAGGCTTCGAATGCAATTGCCTGCAAAACGTTTTCCAACTCGCAGAGGCATTTCAACACTATTTTAGAAACTGCAAATGGACTGGTTCCATCTCCTCAAATTATTCAAGAAAGCTGTGCTCTTGCAAGCGTTTGCTACAATTCATCATAACCTGCTGTTTTCACACAATACACGTTACTTTATTTTGTCTAAGATTTGATTAATAACGAGGATTTAATGGGGCCGAAACCAATTGCACACATTCTGGGTATCCTACTTGGAATAATAGAACTACTCAATTTTTCTTTTTTCAGGAACAAACAGTTGGGCGTAGGATTTCTAATTGTTCTATCATGCAAACTAGCATTTCTATCAATCCTTTTGATCTCCGGAAGTTGCAAACAGCTTTGGCCTAATTAAAATGAGACTAGCTAAATGTTGAGGAAATAAAATCATTTTCTACGCTAGCTGACACCAAAAGTTCTATCGTGTAATCAACAAATCATGGACATTTGTAAAATTCAGCAATAAATGACACTTTGTGTTTCTCAGTATTTTCTCAATAAAAAACTATAAATGTTTGGTGATAATGAACCATTTACTAAGAGATTTTAGAGACACTTTTTTTGCAAGTCAAGAAACACAATTTATTTGGTTATACATAGTTTAAAACAAAGAATGGCATTTGAGTCTTTAGTTTTTTTAATTTTGAAATGAAGGAACAAAAGTTCGTACAAAATAATTATAGTCGAATAGCCGAACGTTTTCCAAGCCCTGCTCATAAGAAATAACTAGAGAAACCATATAACCTTTTCGATAAGTGACTGAAAGTAGGTTTAAAAGTAGAATGCTTTACAAGTGGAATGCACCACAGGTTAACAGTTTATCAACTAACAATGAAACATATAAGAAGATCGTCATTTAGGAAAGTGACCGATACGTAGGTTCCTATCTTACAAATAAACGACACAATGTTAAACATCATAATAATTAAGTGAAACAAGACGACTTAAATTGATTTGGTAAAGATTAAGAAATTTGCTCTTTTTAACAAATTAATACGGGCTTTGATGATCAGTGAAAAACATATAGCCTGGTAATTACTTTAAGGTAGATCATAAAAACAGCTTAGCTTAACGTTTACAAAGAGGAATAGCTTAAAATTGAACTAAAACAACATAACATTACGACTAATTTATAACTAAAACGACAAGACTCTGTAAAAAAATACCAGACAACAAGTGAAGTAAACAGTACTTACAGAAATCTTAGTGAAAATATAGAGTAGAAGGGAGACCAGGGAAAGCCACACCCTGATTCGTTGTCCTCCAAACCGCCTATGAATGTATTCCGGCAAGGTGCATATCTGGAAAAAGAAATACAAAACACAGTAGTTTACTAAAGGGAACTAAACTACCAACAGATTCATCACCTCCAGCATGGTTCCCATTTGCTGCAGTACTTGTCGTTTATCTTTAACATACATGTACAGGTGCTCCTACAGTTAGCAGGCCCGTAGGCAAGGGAGTGCATGGAGTGCGCACGCAACCCAACTCCCCCCTCCCCTCC
>JAOBYE010652740.1:0-11883 GCA_025403585.1 Parazoanthus swiftii
CCCCCCCCCCCCCCCCCCCCCCCCCCCAGAGGCGGCAAGATGAACAGCATTTGCTCAGTCCCGACATACAAAGGTTTGTGTGTTTGAGCAGTCAATGTTACTTTAATTGACCAAGTTCATCTTGTTTCAAGTGTGGATTCTGAACAAGAAATTCTACATTTAAAATGCCCCATATCTGCAACGCCCTCCCTGCATAATTTGCAAAACGTTTAGTGTGTTCGACCAATTACTGTTTGCGGTCGCTCAAGCGTACGTAAACTAGTGTGTGATCGGGTGGCTTACAAATGTTTTCTCATCGACACCCAGTGGCTTATTTCAAAACTGAATTCGAGATAATGCGTTTTAATCCAAGGACGCAGGCGGTGGAGAAATTTGAGTTGTGCTTTATAATAGCACTTTAAATTACATTCTAGACTACGTGAACAAAAAAGTAGTACTGACAAATACATTTATATCCTACCTTCTTCCAAGCGGCAAGTCATCTGCCAGCTTGAGGCCAAGTGTAGTAGGCAAAAGACGGCTGTCAACTCCAATCGACTCATTCAAGTATTCGTCAATGCTGTTGGTAGCTCGTCCCCACACCATCGTACTGGTTAGTAACAGGGACTGGTTTGGGCTGCAGCAAACAAAGACAGAGGGTAAGGAGATTTCAAACCGGCTGGGGGGGGGGGGGTGAAAATTCAGCCCAGACGGCTGACACAGCCGCAACTCTACCTGCGTCCACGCTTTGATCTGGACATATTGCAGAGTAGTAAAAATTATTCTGCCCGCCGATCGGGTTGAAGTTTCAGCCAGGACTGAAGATCTTCATGTAGCCAGGTCATAAGTGATTTTTAACCCGAAGGTGATTTTTCACAGAGTCAGGATTAGTTTATAACGCAAAACATTTTGTTCGCAAAAAAACTAAATAAGTTTACGCTTGATCCCACACACGAAATTTTTCATACAAACATTTTGTTAATCCTCTCAACAGAAATAACCTTACTCAGATGCCAAGACTGGGGAACAATTTGACTTGTCACATGCAAGAATACCCGGTTTAACAGTTTGTTTGTTTCCACAGTATTTCACAAGAAAGAACTTTACAATGATAAAGCAATCTGGAAGGTGTACAAATACAACCCACAAGGGGTTAACGAGTTCCTGCACCTTGCATTTGTTTACAGTACTAAAGAATGCAGAGTCAGAATGACAAACCGAGATATTTTGCATGAAAGCTACTAAAATATTTACAATGAGTGAAGTTGAAGCCAGAAAAGATCATACATAATCAGTTTGATCCAATATATCAAAATATCAGAGAAAACATTGAGGATGTAGTAGCAATTACGATGATAAAATGTATTCCTTGAACTGCTTTTTTTTAAAAACTTGCGAGCGACGAACGGTTTTAAAATATCCAACTAAACTATAATTTGTATTTGCCCTACGCCGATATACAATTCCTTGTTAGCTTTGGAGTGAGTGTTACTTGTATAACTATGACTAGAGATGAATGATGCAGACGTTGAATGGAAATGCCATTCCGAGTTTGAGCAGCCAGTAGATTGTTTTTCTTTAAAACTTAATTTCTTAGTTCAAAGTAGACCAGACCAATTACACAGTTGCTTGTGAAGTTTCCAATTACCATTTTAGTCTGCTGGCACAACAAACCAAGACATTCAGGAGGCCCAGATGATCTGCTAAATTGCTTGTATCAATGATGTCAAACTTTTCTGCCTGTTTGAATGACGTGCATAACTCAAGCGCGTCCCTCAGTGAGAATGTTACCTGTATGGCAAAGAAAAATATGCAAACAATACTATAACTTTGTTGTTTATGATGAGCTCAGACATACGTAAATGGTCGCAAATAAAATAAAATTAGTTAAATTATACATGCAACTAAAAATATTCATCGAACGGTGTTGTCTTTCAAAAGAATTACGAGAAAAAGCAGGCTATACCACATGATTACGTGTCATAATATGTGACATATCAACAACAATAACGTGAATTTGTTTCCATTGTTTCTGTACATACATGCATAATAATTAACAATACATTTACAATTCTAAATACTCTTACAATATTCGTTACAAGTTTAACTCAGGAGACTGGTAAACTTTGCAGTCTTCAAGCAGTCTCTTGTATTGGCATACACACTTCATATCCTCTCTGTGGAGAAATATAACTATTTTGAGAATACCCTCCTCCTCCCTAACCTCTCAATTATCTTAAACATTATGGTTTTTTCAAATATTATCTTAATAAAATTTCAGAAATTGACTGTCATCACAAATTCCTGGATATTTTATAAGAAATCTTTCAAAAAGAAAAGAACAACCATGCAGTCTATTATAGTCAAAACAGTTTTCTCATGCTCAGCACATGAATGAATGATTGAATGTATGATTGACTAAATTAATGATGAATAGTAGCAAGACGGAGTAAGAGAAATAAGTATTAACAAACAGATAGGTTAAATAATTAACTAACTATTAAATTCAAGCCTGACTGATTGATTGATTGATTGATTGACTGACTGACTGATTGATTGATTGATTGATTGACTGATTGATTGATTGATTGACTGGCTGACTGATTGATAGGTGCATGAGGAAGTGAGAGAATGAGTGGAAGAACGAAGAAAAATACTAATCAAGAAATTTACCTGAAGTGTTGTCGTTGATCTTTTTGACAAAGAGAATGTTTGAAAATTGGTGATGTTTTCCTTTAGTACAGCTTTACAGGCATCTGTAATGGATCCATGTACTTCTAGCATCTCTCTAGAATATTATAAAACATGCAATTCATCAAAAGATTCTTCACAAAGCAAACACATTGGGGCTAGTAAGAGATAAACAATTGGCTGTAAGATGGTAACGACAGGACATTTCATATTTTGAAAGAGGAGGGAGGAAGGGAGCAGGCAGAATTTATAAAAAAAAAAAAACTGCAGGCTCAAGAAATGTTTGTATGCAGCAAAACATTAAAGAGTATGTTTTAACACTGAAATCATAATTATTGCAGGCAAAGGCCAACAAACAAAAACACTTTTGCATACAAATCATTCTTTGGTGCACCCATAACATTTTTATACAAAACTGAGACAGAATTAGCAATTTATTACCTTTCAAGCGGAATGTAACCTTGAAAAACGTGGGAGCCATAATGAACTCTCCAGGCGTGGGAGACTGGGCGGAGAAGAGTGGGATTCACTCTGTCTGCGGCAGATGAGGTTGATCCAGTCAGGTAGAAATTTTGGATTTCTCTCTCTAACTTCTTGTCAATAATGTTCGTTTTTATGACAGGGAAAAGATTTCCATAAACATCGAACATTAAACTGCCAATTCTCTTCTTAAGCTCTTCTTCGCTTTCACAGATCGAAGAACCAGATTCTCTGGAAGTATTTTGGATGACAAACTTCCTTCGCTCCAATCTCACTTCTTCCACCGGCCGGCTTAAAGAAACCCAGTCGCGCCAGATCTCTCGGCACTCCCCGAAATCTTCTTCACTTTCAAAACGTACCTTCTGTTGATCTTGAAAATTAACAGATATCAAATGTTTAACAATTTGCTGAAGTCTCTGGTAGTGATCTTCGGACAGTGACATGTTGTACCACACATTCCAGAGGAAATCCACGTCCTCTAGTTTCTCGGGATCAATACAACTTGCAATTTGCAGAAGAATAATATTTCGGGCAACAACAACTGGGTCAAAATCGTTGACATGGAAATAAACTCGACAAGGTCGAAGGGAAGCCTTTCTCTGCCAGAGCTCAGACACCGTGAAGAAAACATTTCTGAGGTCTCCGGAGCCCAGAATAAGTAGTTTCAGTGGACGTCCATTCTTCGTGGCAAATCTTTCAGCAAGCGGTTGTGCGCCTGTGTTGCCGAAAGCGTATGTGAAGATTCCATCGGGAAAAATGATTTGACCACACGGGTTTTGAAAACTTGGAAACGGAGCTTGTTTGCCAATGTACTTTGGCATGGCGGCACTTAAAACATGGCGGCCAAAACAAGTTTTTAATTTTCGCGGGAGACTAAAATTCAGCGGTAGCTTGTACTGTGGGCGCAGGTTTTAACAAATGAACCGCTGGAGTAATGAATTCGAAGGCGCACTGTAACCTGAATTAAACTGCAACATTTTTTTAATGTTTAGAAATAACAACAATCTCAGTTAAGACAATGTTAAGTTGAACTTTCCAAAATATTGAGCATTAACAATGAACTTTGGCGAATATTACCTGGTTATCAGGGCCGGCAGCCAGACTCAGATTTAGAGGAGGCAAAAAAAATAGTTTAGAAATGAGCAAACATTTTTTAAATCCTAAGTTAAAAATATACAAAAGGGATTATCTTCCTGTTCAAAATTTAGAGGAGACATTTGCCTTCTCTGCTTTATAGCTGGCTACGTTATTACAAAGCATAGTCAGTTTCGCGTGTATTAAGTATACATTTTAGTGAATTTGAGTTTGTGTTTTGCGCGGCTTTTAGTTTCCAACTAATGTAAAATGGCTGGTATTGCTCCAAGCTTCACTTGCATATAAACAGCTTGCGAAGTTTGATTTGAAGTTGTGGTAGTTACGGGGAAACAGGCAAAATGAAACAGAAAGGATCAGATGCAACCTGAATGGGCTTTTGACGCTTATATATGAGGCTTGTACCCGGGGGGGGGATGCTAAGTTTTTTTAGCAGGCAAATGTGATTGTATATGAGGGTTATAACCGAAGGAGGAGGTGGGCTATAACGTGGAGTTTTCATTATGGTATTACATATTATATATATTTCATGATATTACTAAAACCCAATGAGCAGCTGTGGTAAGTATTGGAGATTATCCGGCTTTATTAGATCATCATCTTATCCAATGTATATCCGCTATTGAATACCAGCCATTAACAGTAAACAGAAAGTAGGTTTATCGTTTGATGCACTCTTGCAGAGTTAATGATTTCGCGGAAACCAATTACTTCGGAGTTTCCTTCCCCTTTTGCAAACACTTACTACAGTAAAAGCTTCCGAGTGTTTGCATAAACAGCGGATGATCAAGGAACCCGATCATCATTTCCTCTAAAATACTTGTTCACAGCTTTCATGAGCGGATACAAAGACATCCTAATCCAAGCAATATATTCCAGGACATCATTATTTAGATTTTTATGGTGCTGATTTCTCTGCTTAATCACTCTGCTAACCTGTTTTGTCCTCTGTTTCTGAAGTTCAATTATCTGAAGCAAAGCTTTCACGTGACCGGTGTAGAGCTAACATAAGGTCGGCAAAATCATTTTAACCCGAGAAAATTTTTTTATTACAGGATATCCGTATGCGGCAAACCTAACGTGGCGTGCCTCTTGGGCCAATGATGAGATTACTTCAATGTTGACATTGAAACTATATATGCTGCAGCAACAGCAGTAAACGTTTGGTTTTGAGCCATTTGCTTGGACACAATAGTTCAGCTTCCATTAGTAACAGCTTCTGGTATGTCCACCAATAGCAAAGTACCATCTTCACCATTCTTGTTTAGCTCCAAATATCTGACAATCTAATTTCGAATATAGTTTTGGGTCAGCGGTAAACTCTAGACAGACGTCCTGCAGGTTGTAATTCAGGTCTGATCGTTCAGTGGGTAATTAATGAGTTCAAAGCCTCAATCCACAATCCAAGATAGCCATTACGGGCGCCTTTGGAAAGAGAACTCTCAATCTTTCATTCTCTGTATTTCTCACGTCTTCCCTTGTGCTTCAGCTTGCGATGCTTTTCGACGACGTTTTGCTTCTTTCGTTCACCGCTCACCAATAGTTAGATTTGTAATGTCATCAACTTTTATCCACTTCTTCTCATTTACTCCCGTAGATGGGGGCAACTACCGCTTTACTCTGTACGTGATATCCGATACTTGCTGCTCTGGGCCCAGTTGCTTCAATGTTGCTTCAAAAGGTGGTTTGTTTTAACCCTGATTTGGAAGAATTCCAAATAGCATTTTTTTTCACCATGGAAGATGTGTTAGGTAGCTAACAAATACTTATAGACATTATTTAACCCTGCGTTGGTGCTAATCGGCTTCATTTTACAGTTAATTAAGGGAGCAACTTACACTTCAAAGAGCATTTCAAATTGTTAGTACAGAATCAACTATACAAATAGATGCCGTGGTATAGGCCTGTTAATTTCCTGTATAACTTCTGTAAAGTTTCTGTTTCACTTACATAAAAGTGAGTTTTTTAAAAACAAGTAAAGGATGTGCCAAACATTAACAATTATAATTGGCTACCATAGCAACACTGTTTATCCTTTTAACTCTAATAAACTAATCCGTCTGTGTTAGTGCTGTCCTTGTAATGATAAGAGAACAAACTAGCCCGGTAAAGGTGGGGGTATCTATTCAAAAATTCATCTTTCTGGTTTCCCCTTAATGTATTTTGCTCGTTAAAAAAGCACAAAATTTTAGAGATTGAGTTCTGTCAATTTATTTAAGCGCCATTCTAAACAATTTCAGCAATATAACAAGTAATAAGATACTACTTAGCTCTGTTTCATTTGCCTCGGGTAATGAGTCACAAAACACTGACTGATGGGCAAAAACGATCGATTGATAGCAAGCATTTAGCTCAGACGGCCGTCAAAGTTGAATAACTGAACCAAGTAAAACGACGCGACGCACATCTGAGCCCTAAATGAAGTGTCATTTTTTCTTCCTCCAAGAAATGTTTCTATGAAGAAATTTCCTATGAAGACGCATACTGCGAGGAAATGTCATTTCTTCCCCAAGCAAAGTCAATCCGATAAGCGTATTAGCATGAAAATATTAAATTCTCGACTGACCCAGCGCTGAGCTTAGGGCTTAGGATTCCGGTATTAAAAATTGAGGAAAAGAAATAGTTGAATCGCTTTCTCAGATTTTATTAATGAGCCGAACGTACTCTTGCGAGTATACTTGTCCCTCTACATCGGCTACTAACTAATCGAGCACCACTTTTCAGTTAAAAAAAAGAGCCTGCCATTTTCGTAATTTCTCCAACTCTTTTACTCTAATTGAAAACCAGTACAATTCCCAAATTTAACTGATACCATGTTCTCCTTAATAAGCCCCCCTGGGGGCTTATTAAATGTCAGGTCTTTCAGACGGGGGGCTTATTAAAGCGGGAAGTTTAAGATTAAAACGATCGAAAACCGCGTTATTACTTTCTTCTGAAATGCCACCAGCTACAAATGAATGTTTTATACGCAAAATTTTCAAACTGAAACGTTACCAAGTCCAACTGAACAATAATATATAACAACTAAGTAAAAGGACCGTAAGGTAATGAATACCAAGAAGTGCAAAGTATTTGGGGGGAGGGGGAAGGGGGGCGTATTAGAAACTTGAAGCTCTAGACAGGGGGATTATTAGAAAGGTTGCGGTTTTTGGTCTAATAGCAATGAATAGATTTGCGTTTTCTTGAACTCAAGTACTTCTGAAAACCATGTTTGAGTTTTTCAGATGCATGCAGTCTAGTTTCGAGGTTGATGTTCCTTCTGCAATTTCCTTCCTAAAGCCATCTTTTTCCCAACTAGCTGAACAGTGAGAGTTTTTGAAGGAATATTCCAATAGAATTCTTAACTTCATTGGGGCTCATACCACCAGCAATAATTCCCAATTTAAACAGGTGTGATAAGCTGCTAAACCAAATTGTTCGGTTCCTCACGTGATTTAATCTCTTCAATACTCTTAAGGCTTTAGATAGTAAAAGATTTTCTTACGCTCGAGTAAAAGGAAATAGAACTGAACAGTTTGAATGTGAACGGAAATGTGTCGAGGATAGCGCCCAAGCTCTACATGTACAACTATATTGCTACTTTTACTTTTAGAGTTAACCCCAAGAAACATTTTACGCATTTAAATATGGAGTTTCTTACACAGCAGGTCCGCATGAAATAGACTTTCTTTGGAATTAGTCAAACAGTTAGGCCTCTTGGAGCACGCATCAAAGACTTCACAATTGTCCAGTTTAATTGGGAGTACCAGAAAGTTGAGTGGATTTGAAAGCATTTTAACAGCGGTACCAAATGTGGGATTTGAAATTTTTCATGAGACTAAAGATTACTCTCAAACCTTTGTTGTATAGGTGCTCCCTATCGAACCTGACGGTGTGATTGTCGTACCTAAGTAAAAGGATGATGTAGCCAATGGAACTTTGTCTTTTCCAAAGCCGGGGCGGATCAAGGGGTGGTTGGGTCGAACCCCCTAGAGTGTAGTAAACGCAAATGTTTCGAGCATACTCTTTCCTTTTAAGGTCAAGTTAAGGAAAAACAAAAAAAGTAAAACTGAGGCGTTTTAAAGCAGTTATCGCTCACAATTATCCCTCAAAACGTTCCAAAATGGCCTTTTCGAGGAGCTACCCCGGACCCCCTAGGATGGTCCACCTTCACCGGATGTTTGTTACCCCCTTTCACTTAATCCTGGATCCGCCCCAGCAAAGGTGCATTGGTGAATATCTAGTTTAAATAGTTTAGTTTTATTTGGTGTTGATGTTGAGTTTCCATTTCTTAGTTTGTGAGTAGAGTTGGTCAAGACACTTTTGTAAGCCCCTGCTACTTTATGATAGCAGCATAAGGTCATCTACACGCAATAAACAGTTGAGCTTTTGATTTTCTAATCGGACAGGGTCACATTCGGAGGAAAATATATCCGGTATGTCATATACGAAAACTACAATTCTATTTTACTCCAACGAAAGATTTGAAACTATTAGTTAGGCCCTCTGCATTGTGTTTTAACAAACGTTCTTATTTTTTGATAATGGCCTTGTTTACACCAAGAACAAACTTTATAAGAAATTGCCTCAAACTGAAAACTCAGGCAAAGTTAAGAAGAAGCTCAGGTTGAAGTTTATAATTTCAGTATTTGATTGAAAAAAGTCCACAGATAAAACTATTAAGTTCGAGATTACGTTCTAACCAACATTGAAATTTTTTATTTGTTATCTCGGCAGACACAGCAGTGAATCGAGATTTTAACCCGTAGTGCTTAGCAAGGATCTACTCTCAGAACGACAGACCTTATTGGATCTTTGACAATAGAACTAACAACAGCTGACACGTTCTGACAATACGCCATTGTTTGTTTGTCTACGGATAGTTAAGTTTATCGGCAAAGGTTGAGGTGTACAGCATCTCCCGTTCTCAGAGTAGAGGGCGACCCAGAGTGCTCGAACAAACAATAAGAGACATGTGACGTGTTTCCAAAATTACTGTGTTGTTTTTTTTGCATCTAATCCAGTGTGTGGAATGCTCTGGAAATAAGAACAATTTTAAACAATTTGAGGCTGAAGAAGAAAAGTTAATTTTAAGCCTCGGCCAAAACTGACTGGTTCCTGTTAAAAAAAGGAAGCGTGTGTATAATTTTCCCCCTCTTACTGCTAAAGAGCTATTGTACAAAATTCGGGGAGGTAAAAGCAAATAGTGCACTGTGTCAAAACTGTTACTGTGCCAGACTGGCGTTCGTCTTTCAATTTGTGTTTCGTGTTGAAAGATGTGAACTTTTTGTATCTCGCTAATTGGTATGTAAGCCGTCGATGTCAGAGCTGAACTCTTTCAAACACCGCTTTATGGGCATTCCTAACGCTTACGTTTTTACCAAAATAGTTTATCAGTTTAACACCTTCGGCGTTTTCATATGACAATTGATCGCTCGGCTCCAGCTAGCAGCAACACCTTTTTGTTTACAATATTTAACACTGTGACATCTGGAGTCGTTACTGTAATTATGTTGAGAAGGAAACACTTTAATTTCTTATCTTGTCACGCAAGTAGGAAGTCACATAGGTGTGGTGCTCTGCGCGAGAAGCAATATCTGATTTCATTAGCTGTTCTTCGATCCACTGAGGAGCCGTGAATGGAAGATTAATAAACCACGCACTGGGCGCGCAAAGTAGACCCGGAGTAAATGCGACAGCTGAGTCTAAGCTTGGTTAAAAGTACGACACGAATGGTTGGGTGGTTCTATTCATTAGAAAGCAGATGTTTTCAGAGAGAACTGAACTGGAGCTTGATTTCCCCTCAGGATCAATGGTGATGACTGCCATATCGCAGCAGGTCTTTTAAAGGAAAAGAGAACTGTCACAGAGAAATATTTACAAAAAAAATATTACTTTCGTGACGACTGCTATTAGCAGGCGGGCGAGCGATTTCAGGCAACCTGACCCGTGGGAAAAGACAATTTTTCCTTTGTTGTAAAAGCATCAGACGTGTTTCAGTTATTCTGGGGAGCTCTCGTTTATGGTACGCGTTTGGGAAACGGAGAGATGTTGAAGCTACTCTAAGCCATGAAAGATATCATTATGAATTCTGCGGTACGAAAAATTAGTCAGGAGTTCTCGAGGTTGAAAATACGTAGTCGTCTGGGTAGCAATAACAGTGATGTTGACACCGAGACAAGCTCCGAGTCCGTTTATTATCCAGGAGAAGGTACAAGCTCACCAAAGTGGTCTCCCTTCAGACGGAAAACAAAACTAACTGTTGAGAAAGCAAACGAAGCTTGGGGAGCCACTGGACTTGATCTGAGAAGACGGCATTCAAGGAACGACGATGATGAAGACATTGAAGTAGCGCAAAGAAAGCGTTCGATTAACTCTTCGCGCCCACCCCTTGGTCGTCATGCTCGATCCGATCTTGGGACATATCCCAAATTGAGCATAATACCGACAGAAGAACCTAATCAAACTTCCATTAAGAAACCGCGAAAAAACAAATTAAAAAGACACAGATCCTTTACTAGTACTTTGAAGGCTACATTGACGGCCACAAACGAAGATGAGAGACAAGACAAGGTGCAAAAGGCCCGCAGAAAGATCAAAAGAAGTAAATCCTTCAGCGGCTTGTTCGGAAACAAGAACAAAGCGGAGGATGTAAACGAATCACTACAAATACGAATTCAATTGGAGAATGAAAAGTCTGCAAGCAGAGAAAAGGACATTCTTCCTGGTTCTTCCGTGACAAGATCTATAAGTGTAGATGGGGCTAAGATACCAATGTCAACGTGTGTCAATGTTATACCTTCAACTCTCTCGAGCAGTCGAGAATCCCCAACGACGGCTTTTAACAAAAACGGCAATTCTTTGACGAAAAAGAGTTCGTCTGCAGGAAATATAAACGCGAAGTTAAATTCAGTTAATCAAGCTGTTCCGCGAATGAAGTTGACTATCTATCGCAGCAATTCATTCAATGGACGACTAAGCATTTACGACTCTCTTGGACAGAGACTTTCTATGGTTGAAACGGATCTTTGCTCAACAGAACTGTAAAATATTTCAATTTGGCGACGATGAGTTATGGAAAATATTTTGGATTGCTTCTCTGTGTTTAGCCTTGACCCTAGGCAAAAGCTAGTATTTTGTTACAGGTACGCAGAAATTGAGAAAGGAAGCAAACATATTTTTAAACCCCGACCGGGTATTACGACTTTCCATGTTAGAAACATTGGTTAGACTGGTTAATTTACGTTGCTGCTCACAATTGGTTTTGTTTTTACGTGTAAGAGCAAAAACTTTAACTGCTTTTCACCTCGGTAAAAAAAATTTGATCGCTGGATGACCTTGCAATGTTTATTTTTAACTTTGAGCGCACAACAAGCTTATAATGAGGAGTGCTTGCAAACGTTCGTTGTTTTTGTTCCAACTTTAGAAAGTCAGTACCAGTGGTCATTGTAATGGAATTTGCAGACATATATTCAGAGCTTGAAGCTGGTCAGGTCGAAAACCAGATCTAACGTCTATTTGGTAAAACTGGATATAACTCTACATCAGCACATCCTGAGACAAGAGTTTTGTTGCAACATCATATAATGACTTTCAATCTCTCTTCGTGACAGAGTTAATGGTTCTGGAGAGATCCATTTCGAGCAGTGTTTTTGTCTAGGT
>JAOBYE010652962.1:0-11879 GCA_025403585.1 Parazoanthus swiftii
TCTGTCACCGCACACAATTGAACTCCAATTGAGAAAAAAGAGACTGATCAGAAAGTGCGGGGGTGGGGCTTTCGTGTGCGTTGTAAGGCCTTGATAGCCACTGTTGGCTTTTCTTAGATGATAAAAATAGAGCCTGGATAGTCACTGTTGGCTTTTCTTGGAGTAGTCTAAGAATCTAGAGTTATTCGGCGCGAATAAATTCTTCTACAGGTATCGAGAAGGCAGAACCCTCCCGCGCAAACTAGCTTTTACAATTACCGTACTCTGGCGAGACGCGGACAGAAATTGAAAGCGTGATCGCGGAATGATATTTTGGATACTCTTCGTGGTGATGTGCACATTGCATAAGAGATATCGGAGATCTCTGACTCTGTTCGTGCAATGCCAAAAGAAAACAGCATGGCCGGTTGATGTGGCCCGTTTTTTGTACGCGATGTACATGTATTCATGTATGTCGACAAGTACTGGACCTTTAACTGCCTGCCCGCTATCAGCCAAGATATATTAATTGTTATGTTTCAGTTATGATTTTACATAATTTTTTCGGGTTTCCACTCGTTTTTTCTATCTGATATGCACATATTTCTTTCTTTTTCTTTGAACTAATGACTCAAAAACTCATGACTCATGACTCATTGACTCAATTGACTCATAGGATAGACCACGTCCACTTCTCAGGGTTGAACTTCAGATTGTGTTCGCGTGCTCGTTCAAGGGTCTTTCTCCAGGTCCTTTTAGGCTCTCCATGATCTCTGAGTCACTTCTGACACCATGTAATGTTTTCAGGTTGGCAAAACGGCCATGACATTATTTCAGTAGTGAGAAAAGTGGCCACATACCAAACTGGATTTGAGAGCGGCCTGATACAAGATGATGCGTACAAAATAAATTATAATAATTAACTACATATGACAATGGCTAATTTGCAATGTTGCGGAACAAATTGGTATTTTCATTCGCAACTTGTCTCATAAATTTGCAAGTGTAATTAGCAATAGTGGTCACACGATGAATATTTTTTCTCCTACACGTGGCTGCTCGTTACTGTAGCTGCAACACAAGGTTGTTCTGAGCATGTTTCAAGTTATAATACGTTATCTGGAAGAAAGATATGCCACCTTTTATGTTGAAATCCCTATTCGGTCGTATTCCGAGCTCCTGAAACATGTAAAATTAGCTGTACCATACCTGGCTGTAATAAATAGCTGTTTGTTGGGTTTATTACTAGGACATTTCGTGTGTACTATTTCAAGTATCAGTTCAGTTTTAATAATCTTTTGGGCCTTCTCGGTCAATTTTATTATAAGACGAGTCAGCACAAATTATTCTTCAGTTGGTTCTAGTATTTTCATTTTTGAACATTATTTGCTTGCTTGTACAGCTTGGTAACCGCAGAAATGACCACAGGCAACCCTACTCTGTCAGATTAGGATTGTGTTTTCCAACTAGCCTTGCACCTGTTGCACAAGTTGTAAATTGTACTACGCTGTGAGTAGGCCTGTTGTCTCATGAGACACATCTTGTACATAACGTTTGCGAAAACAGTTTTCTCTTAAACATCCGTTAGTTCGGGAAGTGTTACCCTTGCAAACAACGTGACATCATTTATTCGCTGCAAAACACCACCTAGTCAGTATATCTGAAGATTATTATTAAAGTGATACGGAGGATGAAGGATATGTCATCTAAAGTAGATTAAATAGTGTTAAAAAATATTGGGAGAAAGTAGGCTTCAACTAGAGGATCTACAGTGGTGTGGGATGAAGAGTGTTCTCAACTTATCACTCTCCTTTAAGTATTACAGCAAATTTTAAAACACTTGCACACGCAAAATGAGGAACTGCATTTAAGTCAAAATATTCAGTGTAACTTAACTAAATTTGTACAAGCCGTACTTGTATCGTATCTACCTCATTGGAAACCTGTAAACCAAATATTTCCCAACTTAAGATGTGCACCTATTCAGTAGCATACAGCTGCAGTTCCGGTAGAGATGAAGAGCTTCTCTCCAGCTCTTTGGTTGTTGTAATACTGCAGCCTCCGTGACATATTCAAAGTATTCTTGAAACTCATTTCTTGATTCCTCTATGGATAAATAGTTTTCCTTGACATATTGGCATTCCTGTTCTGAAACCTGATGTAAAAGATCTTTCCAAGAATGTAATTCTGGCAGGTAGAATAATTCATCTGGCCTACCACTGATAGTGTCATGTCTTGATCTTCTAATATAGTGGCTATTCCAGTGCATCATTACAGTATCTAGATCCTGCTGAACGATGCTAAAGAAGCAAAACCAAAAACACTCCATTTGGAGCTGATTTTCAGGAGTAAAGATACTTTGCTCCATTAGGTCTTTAAAAAAATGTATCCACCAGGTCATTCTACTTCGCTTTAAGTAAGACCACCATCCTTCAATTCGCTGGTTGTGTGGAGATTTTCCATATATGTGGGCTTGGAGATCATTCATAAAATAACACTGTGCAGCTGCTACAATTCCATTTTCAGTTCCACAGTCAGTTCTTATCTTTGCAGGGCAACCTCCTAGATCTCTGACAGCTTCCAGGTACCAATCATCCACCACTGATGGGTTGTTATTGGTTCTTGATACCCTCAACCACAGCATTTTTCGACTATACCAATCGATGCAACCGTGTATAGGAAATCCATACGGTTTTAGCTTGTCATAACCGTTCATGTGCCAGCAGTGGTTTGGTCCCTGATTGACGTACACCCTTCTCCTCAGCCGGCGTCTCCTCCTTGCTTCGCAACCTTCGGGATCCATTTCTTGTAAAATGTTTTCAAATGCTTGTCTTGGTACACCGAAATTCTCACGATGCAAAGTGTGCCAAATACTCCTGTAACCAGCCATGTAGCCAGGACCATCTAGCTTCTGCCGTATTCTCGCTCTTGTTTCTCCCTCGTCAAACTGTAACGAACTTCGGCGAAGCCAAAGTGCCTTTAGCCTGCTCTTCAGAGTTCGCATGGACATATGTATACCGTGAAATCTTCGCAGCATTTCCAACATATTATTGTACTCATACCCCTCCGTAAAGTAATACTTGATTGCAATTTCCTCAGCACTGAGTTTTTTCCCACAATTACTACAGTAGTTGTCTTCTACTGAAACATTACAAGTACAATTGCCGCATGTTAAAGCTCCGCCATTTTGTTTCTAAACAAGGGCCCAGGCTTTGCGCGGTCTGCACCCTCGCAAGAGAGTAGACCCTAGTCGGTGTGACGTCGGTGTGAGATTTCGGTGTGAGACTTTTGAATTCGGTGTGAGGTTCTTGAATTCGGTGTGAGCTTTTGGAATTCGGAGTGAGACTTGAATTCAGTGTGAGGTTTTTCAATTCGGTGTGAGGTTTTTGAATTCGGTGTGAGACTTTTCAATTCGGCGTGAGCTTTTGGAATTCGGTGTGAGGTTTTTGAATTCGGTGTGAGCTTTTGGAATTCGTTGTGAGGTTTTTGAATTCGGTGTGAGCTTTTGGAATTCGGTGTGAGGTTTTTGAATTCGGTGTGAGCTTTTGGAATTCGGTGTGAGGTTTTTGAATTCGGTGTGAGCTTTTGGAATTCGGTGTGCACTTATGGGCCACCGTACGGAAGCCGGTTTTTACATTACTTGGTATAACTTTTTCCACTCCAAGCGTATTCTCCATTTAATTTATAGCTTCCTGTTCAATTCAGTTATCAACATTTGTTATCATTTCAAGGCTTTCGTCATTTAAAAGCTATCAAGTTTGTTGGTAGAATAGTTTGGAGACAAGAGGCATTCACGTCTGAACAGTTTCAGAGAATGCGAACGTTGGGATTCAGGGTTGGACAGTTACGAGTTTTTGATCAACACTACTGAAACATCGTAAAAGTTTACTGTTACATTGGCAAAAAACTACCCTCTTCCTTGTTTATAACTTTGTTCCGTGTCTATATTTCTGAACAAGTTCTCTTATCTTAAAAAGGGTGTACTGAGTTCAAGGCAGTCGAGTAATGATCGATCATGATTAAAAATACTCATTTTTACGTTTTGAAAATCTGTAAAGTTTCGCTATACAAGTTTACTAGCACTAACTGTACTTCAAAAATACTTGGAAACATTATATTTTTTAATTTCTATCATGGGTTTTTGATTGTTTTTCTTTTAAATGTCGATAAAGCAACTTAAAGTTGCTCTACACTGTCACTGACTGACAGCACTGATGATGATCGAAGGCCTGCAATCGACGAATAAAAAACTAAACAGCACACGAGACGGCGGTAAACAGAATTGGGCGATTCGCATAAGAAAAATACATTTGTGACCAAGTTTAACACAGACAATACTGAAAAAATTACCTTTATTTCTGTGTAATTCGTTTAGACAGCAACAGCGTGTGATTTGTGAAAATCAACCGAAAACTCGCAAGTTCGGCTTCAGGCCGCCATTTTCCCACCTTTTCAGTTAAGCATGGAATCGAGGCAATTTATGTGTCGCAGGGGGTTGTCACCTGTGCAATCCGCTCGAGCAACGTTTTAATATAATGCTGCTCTGTCCGGTTATACATATCGCAGGGGGCAATTGTTAACCCTCTCAACTTTTCTTGAACTTCGCGCTACGCAATGGTGCCAAATTTAGCCGCAAAAATTGAAATGGGGCAAAATAAACGCGCGATAAAGCGCTTCCTTGGTTCTGCATGGCAGACTTTATCTTAATTGATTGAGGGGGTTTACCCACCCTCCTAACTTACGACTGACGATTGTAACGCGAGAGTCGAATTTTAGCTTGTTATCTCGGGTTAGCAGCTTAATTTCATTGGCCATATTAACTTTGTCTCTGGGTTGGTGTTTTTTTCAGCACTGGAGCCTGGTATTTGTCAGGGTTTTGAATAATTCCGTTTTCCTGAAACCATCGACCTGTCATCGGCGTAGCATGTTAGTCTGCAGTCCTAGATGGCATACACGAGGTTGTTTATAAAGATGTTAGGAGTCAACGTCAGTTAAACAGTGTGTCGTCAAGCTTCGGATTTCTTCATATTTTGCCTAAATAACCGCTATTGAAAATTATTTTCGAAAATGCATTGAGAGGTGCATTTTGTCTTCGCTCGTACAGAAACACGAGATCGCATCTACAAATATGCGTTAAACATGTTATAAAACTTGTTTCTAAAACTCGATATTATATCGAAAAATATGTAAGAGAAATTAAATTTTGGCTCGTTGAATGTACCCCAATCAGAGTGATTAGTAGAAGAGTCCTTTTTAAAGGTATTTTCTACATACACAAACTCCACTGGTGTACGTTTTATTTAAATAAAAATAGTTTCAGCAAGGAAGTACGACCTTCATATTCCATTGTGTGAATTCTTGCTGGCGACAAATCGAACTTAATGTTTCGGGAGTCACTGGACCAAGTGCCTCTCAAGCTTTGGTGAGGGCATCAGTGCTGGAATGAAAATGATAGCAATAAGCCTTTCTGCCCAACATTCACAGGTCCCATATGCCTCATCTCCAGTATATCCCCCGTCTTTCGCTTTTCTCAAGCAAAGTTACTTTACAAATTTCACGACAGAAATCGTCCAAGTCTACGCTCGTACTTTCAGACAGTCCTTGCTCGTGTTTAATTTGAGCTTGATCTAGATCTTGACACCACCAGCAGGTTAACTTGAGAATTTCCTCTAGTGTCATTTGCTTTCCTCAAACCAGTTCCCTTTTCTGATCGATATTTCTGCCTTGTGTCTTTTGCCGTTTTCTTGCCTTTTGCACTACCATTTCAGTAGTAAGTAGGAGTATCTGAGGGAAATAACGGTCACCGGATCATATTACGGCGGGGAAGGCCGGGGTAACTAAAAATAGAGGGTGAACGTATCGTATTACGAAGGGAAAGGCTAGTGTTACTAAAAGTAGAAGGTGAAAGGATAACATTACGGCGGATCTAAAAATAATTAAAAAAACACGTGGCAGCCACGTGACACGGAAGTCTGGTATCAGATTACCTGTGTCAGGTTACACCAAGGATTTTGAGGGAAATAACGGTTGCCTGTGACAGGGTTAGTGCTGACCATCAGCTATAAAATTCAAGGAGTATTCAAGGTGTCAAATTTCCGTTTCAAGGAATATTTCTGGGCTGGTATTGTCTATAATAATGAAAACTGTCGACTCTGTGCAAGAACACCATTTGGTTGTACATGTAAAAATCGCTTAATGAACACACATTTTCAAGGAATCTGTGATAAATCCAAAATTCAAGGGCTTTTCAAGCGCCCTTGAAAATGAAAACCAAATTCAAAGAGTTGTCAAGGATTTTAAGGAGTAGCACGAACCCTGTGTGATTTGACACCCTTGTAGCTCAGCAGTTAGAGCTGTGGAAGCCGGTAAAAAGGGGTGCAAAAAAGACAAGGTAACACATCGTGCTGTGGTCTCGGAATTCTGGGTTCGAATCCCGGCCTTGTCCTTTTATTAATGGTCGATTGCGGTTTTTTGTATTTTAACATAGGTAAAAGAAGAGTGACATCATCATCTACTTATCGTCGTAAGACTAAATATATACCCCGCCGTAAACCGCTTAAGAGCAGGCGTCGCAAGAGGTATCGTAAGCAGACAGGCGGCGGCAGCGGACCAATGTGCTGGGCATTATATATGGCTAGAAGAAGAGTGACAGCTATACGTCATAAGACGAAGCGTCGCAAGACTACAACAAGTCGTAGCATGAGGTATCGCAAGCAGAGAAGAGGAAATATAATTATAGGAGAACGCATTTGGAAGAGGGTTTGCTGCTTTTATCAATACTTTAGGCTTGTGAAGACACGTCGCAACCGCCGTATCGCGTCGCACCTCCGGATCAAACACCGCCGCAGTAGACGATATCGACTGCAAAGAGGTGCTGGAGGTGGAGTCACATCATCATACGGACAGCCCTTCAATTGTTACCTATCGCGTTGGAGTTAATTTATATCACTGCTGTCAAGCGTGCCATATATAATCGAGAGGATTGAGCAGAAGCGGACAAAATCAAGAAGTACGAAAAGAGAACCGGTCGGCGTGGGCAATTTTTTTTGCACAGGCTATCAAGGGGTCTTCTTTTGGTGAAAACATGATCGGCAGGCAGAGCGAGTTCTACAGGAGATTGGACCCCACCAACCGCACATTTTATAACGGTGTGGACGAGATGGAGGTGTATGAGGACCAACCTGACAGTATCCGCTACGACGACTTTCAGATGGCCAAGGAGAGGCGAATATCGCGATCAGGCGAGGCCTTTTCATTATCCTTTCTGATCTATTGAAATCGTTCCAGAATGAGCCTTTTCAACCGGGGAGAATCTTGAAGGAATGGGGCAGCCGGATCTACATGCGTTTCCTCCAAACTATCGACCATTTAATTTCGTGTGTGGAAAACGGCCGACACGGTTAAATCATTTTTTCATGGCCCTTGCCCTTATTTTCATTGCTATATGCCTTTTAGAGTAAAAAATCTTTGCAAATGATGTTTTGGGCTGCCATTAATCATCATTCCGTATGGAACAGTTTAAATTCGGAGAATTCATGCAGTAAGAGTGTGCAATAGACTGTCTGGACAGAGTATAAAGTAATAGGGTTAAAATGTATAGTAGGTCACAAATTCTACAACTTTTAGGAATATAAAATTTGTAAAATTCATAACTCTGAGCTTGGTTCTGATAATTAATCTGACACATAATGTAGATTCCTGTTGTTCATCTTTCTTTTTCTGTAACTATTACAGCGGCAGAGAGAATTCAGAAGGTGGTTTACAAATGTGTTTTCAAGATCACAGACAGCAAACAGTGCCAGTAAGTGTACCATTTTGTTACAGTCTCCATTTTGTCTTTGATTTCGCCTATTTTTCCAATTCTTTCTCCTCACTAATGGCAGTAAAGCGTGTATATGTACCCACAGCCTCATCAATACTTTTACCAACCCTTTTCATCTCCCTCCCCCACCTGGGTTGCTATAATTACCTTAGTATAACAAAATGAACAGAAACAGAGTACATGATCTCTGCAAACTGGACTTCTCAGCTTGAATCTTGGCCACTTGCGCAGGAGACTACCAAAACATTTTGCCCTTATTTGATTTAGTTTCAGGACAATTTTTTCGACCTCACCAGGGGTGTTCTTCGGATTAACTCCAAGGCAAGCAGCTGATATGTGCAAAACTAGTTGATAGTATTTTCAAAATGCCTTAACCCACATTGCTGGCCCCACCCAAAAGTCGTTTTTGGGACGTCTGGGGTTTTGAGGAACTTGTGTGGCACTGATTCCTATTTTTCTAAATTCCATGTCACCAGACAATGCAGAGGGTGCTGCTTCTGATGATAATATTAAAGAAGTTCGGGTGGTGATAGTTAACCGCAACAACATTCTCAGTTACATGGTGAAGCTTTATGTTCACAACTCCGTCATGAAATGCAAACCGAAAGTGCAGTTCTACAAAAATCTGGTGTGGACTTTGGGAGATTAACAGTTGACATGTTTTCTACTTTCTGGGATGCTGCCTTCTGATCTTTTCGAAGGAAAAGAAATTAAAGTGCCGTTTTTCCCTCCGCAGCGTATAGCAGAATCTAAGAAGAAGTACCAGACCTTGGGGCGTATCATCACTCATGCATTGCTCTTAACAAAGCAAATTCCAGTACGTTTTTGCGAAGCGTCGTTCACTGCCATGGCGAAGAATCTGTAACACAAGAAATGTTACAGAGATCGTTCTTGATGTATATAGCCTAGTTTGAGTGGGATATCATAACACGGGCTTTTACCACAGATGTGTCTCAGTTTGAGGAAGATGCAATACTGGCAATGTACGAACGGTTTGGAATGAGCTGTGTGCCAGCAAGATACGTTGAAAAGCTGCAGGAGGATATTGTAGCGGTGGCCCGATCGAAATTTGTTTACAAGCCGATGAAAATCCTTCTGTGGATCCGAGAAAGAATAAATGACACCAAGACGGCCAATCTCAGTGAAGTGTAAGAACTACATGCAAGACTTTCAAGTCCTGACACCTTGTACGTGAAACCTAAGCCATATGCCACTTTGCAACGGAATAGCAAAAGATGATTGCGTGTGTCAGAAGTCTCGTAAATAAATTAATAATTAATAACTAAGCAGCAATTTTTGTAATTTTTTGGTTTTGACTGCGGTTTATAAACTGTATAAAGTCTCCTTATAGTATTTTTAATTTACACGTCTTTTCCTGGCAACGATTTTATGTCACCAGAAACTGGGTATTTATTCATTCATTAAGACTTCTAGTCCATTGCTAAAAAGTATACTCGGACCCTAAGAAAAACTCAGTCATTACTTTGACACCCGAAAGATACGTTGATTGAGCTCAGTTTATGTCTAAATATCTGCTTTCTGGCCACGTTTTACGTGGAAATGTTGAGATTGTCTGAACCTAATTTGACACTCCTTGTCCCATCTGTCATTCCCTAACCTGTTAAATTAACGGCTAAATTAACGTTTGGTTACGCTGTGGACGGCTCCTTGTTCTGTCGTTTTGATGTTTGATTTGTTTCTTCAGTATTGCGAGACTTATCCTCGTTCCCAGAGTTTTCACACCGAACCCAGACTGGGACTAAAGTGAATCCGAGAGTAATAAGGATGGTTGGGTACGAGTCTCGGTCAAGACCACTTTTTAACGAAATGACCAACATTTTGATCTCTTAGAGGGGCAGGGGGAAGTGGAGAATTCGTACTTAACGAAAAAGTATGGGAAAATCGAAAAAAACGTTACAGCCTAAAGCTGACGGAGAAAATAAATGGCCCAGCAATCTAATCTGTAAACCCGAGCGTAAATGCCGCATGGTAACAATTGCTCCGTCCCAAATTCGATTACAATAGGCCCGGACTAAAATGATGAAAGCTTTAACTAAACTTAATAGAATGGTGTTATGTCTTTTACAAGGCAGATTGTCACTCACTGTGACTATCATTCTAGTTTCATGCTTACTTAAACAGTAGCTAAGTTATTGGACTATAAACTGCGTTCACATTTGGTATCTCACAACGGTGTCGGGTATGGAAACCAGATTGAACACCATTTCTTTTGCTGGACCAAAGTACGCACATTCCTAGCTCTAATTTTTTTGGTCCTCTCCAGCACCATTGCGTGCAGCCCAACGGTTGCCAAAAAAGTAGCATGGTACGAGTCTCGACAGTACGTGGACGATCACTTTGACTCCAGTGCGTGGTGCGCTTGGACCAAACTTTATAGCCAACATGTAAGAACCGTAGTTACAAGACCAACGTCGTGACCTCGGAAAATTGAAGCTCTTTATGTGATTTGACTACGTGTGATTCGACTAAAATCAGGTATTCGGACCGGGTCATTTGTGTTTGTGTTTTTAAAGGGGGCGGGGGGTTAATGACGCTAGGTAGGGAATGTTAATGTAGAGAAAACGGAAGAGAGATGTTTTGTAATGGAACAATGTGAAAAATGCAACGGAAACAGTAGTGTATGCAACTGACTTGCAGAATTATACAAACAATTATGCAAAACCTAAAATACGTAAACCGATAGCAGAAACAAACGAATAAGACGCACCGGGCTGTATAAGCCAAAAAATATGTGTATGGTATTCTCTGAAATTTGGCAAAACGGAAATACCTTTACATTAATTCTTACGAAGTGTCGGAAAAACCATAAAGTGTGAGAGCTGCAAAGTGGAGTTTCCAAGAGGATCAATTTCTTGTATAACTCTGGACACAGGGGTTGGGAAGACCGTGTGCGCCATGCGCAAATGGCGCATAAAATCAAAATTTGGCCAATTACAAAATCACTTTTCGGGCCTAGGATGCGCCCGTGTCCCATTCAACTAAAATAAATATATTTTACAGTAAATAAGTACCAAAATCTTTCGAAGAAGCTTCAATGTTCGGAACTTTTCGAGCATGATGTGGCGATCGATCGAACAATTTTCGTGCCATGCCCTCACACGATCTAACACCAGAGCGAGGCTGCAAAATGTTCAATCCACATGCTTTGGACTGCGGCGCCGCCAAAAGCTATTTCTGGATTGTTTTTATTTGACCCAGACTTTTTACTTTGTGCTCTGCAAACCGTTCTTCCTCTGTGATCTAAAATGCCTCCAAAGAAGATTTTTAGACTGGATCGTGGTCAAAAAACATTCTCATTTTTCGCTATCTGGTCCTGATCTGTCCATTGATGTCGAAGGAGCAGCAGACCAGCCTTCAACTTCAAGTTCAATTTCATCATCGACTGAGCCGTCCAATGCAACTGAACAATCAGCGACACCAAAGTCAGGCCCCAGTACTGAACCCTCTGGCTCTGCCTCTGGATCAAGCGCTAGCGCAAGTGGAGAGACAGATTCGAGAAAGTTTCAGAGTAAATGGCTAAAATTGTGGCCATGGCTTTCATATGAGAATGGCAAGATGTTCTGCAACATCTGTGTCAAACGCCGAAAAAATAATACATTCACTGTTGGCTGTACCACATTTAAGACAAGCAGCATGACCAGACACGAGGAACAGAAAGACCATAAAGCCGCAGTTGAAGCCAAAGACCTGCAGGCTGAACTTGAAGTTGCCGCAGCAAAGGCATACTGCGAGAAGGACGAGGCTATGATGAAAACGATGAAAGTAGTGTACTGGCTTGCTTCTGAAAATTTGCCGATGTCAAAGTACGAGAGTCTAATGCAGCTACTGAAGGACCCAGGAGTCCCAAAAATTTCCTGTTTGAAAATCAGTGATAGGGTGAACTATGAAAGCTACTACACTGCCAATGAAATTCTGTCTGCAAAAAGTGAGCAAAGAGATGAAGAAGTAAATGAAAAGATAGAAAGTTCCCAGGTCGTCACTGTGACCCAGCACGCGAAAAGGTACCTAACGCTTTTCCGTTCGAAAGGGAAAACGAACGCTCAGCGAACGCTCAGTG
>JAOBYE010653073.1:0-11879 GCA_025403585.1 Parazoanthus swiftii
CCGTTAGGTTTTACACAATATTTTACAATAAATAAGGTTAACTAAGTAAATAATGGCAAGGAAGCTCAAAGAAAAACCAGAAGGCTTATAGCGAATGAGTTCCCTCAAAATAAAACTGATTAATCAAATAAGGCTAACAGGAACGGCTAATCATATATTTTGTAAAAAAGAAAAGAAAGGACAAAACGAAATGACGAAACGAGAACAGACAAGTTGTCAAGATTTACAAAGACAAGAGAAATTCCTTGAGCTTCTTACTAAATAACGAAATGCTTTTGCAATCTTTGATGTTATTACTTAGTGAATTAAAAAACTTTAGTCATTGAAAGCGAATCGAAAATTGTCTGAGGTTAGTTCTACAAGGAAATATATAGAACAGTTTGGACATCCTAGACTAAATTACAATAATAATGATAAAATCTAGTAACTATACTCTAATAACTTACGAATTTAAATTAAAACATTAAAAATAAATTATTAAATTAATACTTATCTCTTATATAATTGATAACGACAAATGTTACGCCAGCTTATATAAAGACATAAGTTTTCAGTTTAGATTTAAAATCATCAAATGACGTGGAGCAACGTATATCGTTAGGCAGGGCATTCCAAAATTTAGGAGCTATGTAAGAAAAGGCCCTGCAACCATAGGTTTTTAAACAGTAGTTAGGTTGTACAACATTCATCGAGAATCTGTTTTTTTTTTTTATCTTTTTGTATTTATTTTTTTAAGTGAGTTAAGTTGTACAGATGATACTAATTTACAGCTGGTAACCGGCGAACTTGGACTCCCGCGTGCGATTACAAGTTGTAGGTATTAAGTAAACAGTAGTTTCTGATATCAGAGATACAGTTTTGTGAGATAATTTAAAGTTCGGAGACCCTTTTATCGAGAGAATACTTCTTCTTGTTATAACTATTAATTAAGTAGGGTTATTATTAATTAAATAATAAGTAGCTAATACTATTACTATTACTCAGATAAGATTTTTTTGGAAGTGTGCTTAAGTTGGTATTTTCAAGTATAATTCACTTCTACGTCATTAAGAATCTGCCTTCCTTGTTTGTAAACACCAATGTATTCTTTTGCCTCGTAGAACCCAAAGACAAATTGGCAACCGCTTGCTGTGAGGTCATGAAGGCCAAGGGGCTTTGTTACTATGACTACATCTACAGGCTCTGCCGACACACATGCAGGTGCCAAAACGAGGCGTCCGACAAGAGCTGCAAACTATTCAGAGATAATAATCACTGCAGCGTTCCTGAAATTGGGAATTACTGCCGAAAAAGCTGCGACAACTGTCCCTGGATGAAACGTAAGTTTCTCTTTTGAACCATAGTTAATAAAGCGATCTGGTTATGAAACTCGGCTAGTTTCTTTGTTATAGGTTTTTGTTCTCTATCTCTTTTGTCCGTTGGCCTTGACCTTGCACAAAACACAAAAGGTATTGGAATGCATATGAATTGAACAACCAACCAGTAGAAACATTTGGGCTGATGCATTGAACAAAGCAATGTGCACGGTCGCGGTTCGTTCAACCTAAAACAAAGCAGCTTTGTTCACTCCTTTGAAGTTTGTTGAGCTTCCCAACCAATTAGTTCTCTCAACTATGGTTGAACTTAGTAGTGTAAGTTATGTAGCCGACATGAGGTTTTACCGGAAAGGTAAATTAATACAGTACTACATCTGTGGTGCTAGTGGCAAATTCAGTTCCATATCCTCGCTAGTAAATATATCGATTTCCAAAGATTTCCGAGTAAAACTTTCAAAACTTTTCAAGAGCTTTCTTGAGCGCTTTCGACTATTTCGATATGACAAACGCGTTATGTTGCTAAATTCTCCAAACTAGTTTCCTGCCATCCTTACAAACAAGTTGAGAAAACTGGGAAACTCATCTCAGAGACTTTTCTGTTCTTTGTCACCTCTCTTATTCTTATTGCTAATTTTTTACTGATTTTTTAAGGAAAAAATAGATGGTGATCAATGGCCAATGGCTGAAACAGATCAGTTAAATACGTCAGTGGTACTGATGTGCAGTTAAGTCTTGATTAATTGGAATAAGTTCCAAAACCCTCCCGGTTTTCGAAAACAAAAATGTTTTTTCGCTGTTCAGTGTAAATACTTAATTTCATGGTATGAAAATCCACTCTCGGGAAAGAATTATTTGAGATTGTCAAACTCAACTACGACTCTTTCAAACAGATTGACTTTTTGTAATTTATGGCGCAATATTGCATGCAAAAAGCAAAGTTTTGGATTATAAAACGATACAACGAAAATTTTTTGACTTGGTCACAATGACTGGGAGTAACATGATCTTTTGTTACCCCTTTGACCGGACATGCGCGAATGCACTTTGGGAATACTTTTACATAGCTGCATACACACTTATGTCTTGAGTCCCATTAAAATGTGGTCTATAACGAACTTTGCTTTCTGCACGTAGCGATAATTAGAGAAGGAGTGATCAAGTTGTTTGACGCGTCATTAATTAATGTCAATTTATTTCAGATAACCTTGGAGGATATCTGCAAGCACACGGCATAGCTTAAACTGCAACGGAGACGAGTTCTTTCTCTGAAGTTTTATTTGTAATCAGTTATTTAACACGAGTTTTATTTATAGTAATATTTAACAAGTAATTTGTTTATAGTTATTTATTTGCTGTATGTATTATTTAATTGTTGTATGTAGCGAAACCGTTTCAATAAAGGTTAAAATATTCATATGTATCATTGTGTTGTGATCGAATAACCTTTCGATGCTGTTAACTTGGTTATGTTAGCCGCAAGGCTCGTTCAAATTTTGCCAACATTTAGTTTAACACTCTACAACATTTTTTGCCATAATGAGACGATAATGTCGCTGCCAGGTTGTGAGAGCGCTGTTCAAACGTTAAATAACAAGTCATAGCACCGAGCGAGAAAAACGTGAAAAATACTTAACTGAATCAACATTCTGCAGAACAAACGAAATACCAGAACGATGTTTGATCAAAGTTTGATCTTGTAATGAACCTTGTTTATAGTTGTTTATGACAACTCGTTAGTGTTGTTGTTATTATCAGCTGTTGTTGTTGTTGTCTATTGTTGTTTATGCTTTATTCCAGTGCTCAAATCAAAACTGTGTCGGCGATTTTTATTTGATTAAGTCGGTCATCTTTTATAGTTGCTTGCAGGAAATTGTATCTATTTTTATCGAAGAGTTGTAGAAATCGATGCTTTAAGAAAAAACAAGCACGAAATTTTCAAATCGCTAGAAACGAGAGAAATGACAAGGTAAAGTGGAATCTGAGTGACTTTTGAAAAAAGTTAACACAAATTAAAACTTTAGCTGATAAATGCATTTAAAGATTAGGAATTTTCTTTGCACTTATATCATCTGTTGCGAAATCAAGGAGTAAAATTCAAAAATGGCGGCCACTTCAGGACCTTTTTGCAAGCGCGAGTCTTCCTCTACCAAATGACAAGAGACAAAATGATGACCTTGTATCCTGGCAGCAATAAGCAAGTTTCATCAAACCTGATTGAGTTTTTCTTCTTGCTTTATTAAGATACCCAAATACAAATGTTATCCAAGAACTTTATTTTACATTTATCTACAATTAAGAATATTGTATGCCCGCACTGCAGGTCACTGCTATTCCCAACTCTATTTCATGTTAATTAATTAATTACAATACATCCTTTATATCTTCTTTTTTGTGCAGTACTAGTACACTTTGCCTCGTCACTGAATTTTGCGAGTTCGTTCGCCAGCCAGCTGACTGTTTTAACATCTGTTTTTATGACTTTATAACTACTTTTAAAGCCCTTAACGGCCGCCCACCACAATGCGATGCGTTCTGTTTACATTGGTGAACTTGCGACAAAAGTATTTTTCGTTTTAGTTCCCTTAACGAAATATATAATTGATCCAAAACTGACTCAGGCGAACAGAGGATGAAAACAGAAAATCAGATTCTTACAAGCAACTGCCATGTTAATAACATCTCATAGTTTCATGGCACTTCAAACTAAGTTAAAGCCGTGATTTGTATAATTGCTTATCACATGTTTCACTGGATTGCTGGAATGATTAAGTCTGTGATGAAAATCTTAAAAAAAGCCTAAGGCTTCATCAGTTCGAAGTTAACAGCCTATGTATAGCCCATATACAAAAAGCATTTCGGTTTTCGTTTGCAAAGTGTTGCTCATTACGTATCGAAAAAGATAGAATATCGCTTATCTTTTTTTGTTAAAACACATTTCCTAAAATGAACTTTGAATTGAAAAACCTAGCGATAAGAGAGAATATTGGCATTAAACGAAAAAGACCAAGTTAAAGTACAATCTTTTCATGTAGAAGTGAGATTTCCTGTTTATGAAAGTTAAAAAATGTGAGTGTCGTTCGCAAAGCATTATGAGTGGCAACTGGGGGCCTTTTTTTATTGTCTGGTGTAGCTCCTGTGAACCGAATGGAAGTTTAAAGAATATAATAAATAAACAAATAAATATTAATTATCTTTTGGTAACCTAAACCTATAAATTCCGCTTTGACTTTATGTTTGTCTAAGAGTACTTTCCATTTCACCGGCCTGGCCGGCCGAGGAGAGCTGGTTCTGGCCAGGTTAGACCAGCATAGCTGGCCAATCACAGACATGAACCAACTCTGCTAGCGCACGCGTTTACTTTTTCCCGCCACAACTCGCCAAGCTCGCGTGCGTGGCCGACCGGAGCTGGAGAACTGGGCGCTCTGATCCATGAGCAGGCGAGTCTGGTCTGGACCAGTTCCAATAATTCGTGCGTTTCATTTGAGAACTGATTAGTCGGACCGGCCAGTTTGGTGTAATGGAAAGCGCTCTGAGCTATTTTAAAATATCATTTGTTTTCAGTTCGAATTTTTCCTGCAAGCTTTCACAACAGGGTTTGCTGCCGTTTCACATTCACACTCAATGGTCAGCAGGTCTGACCCATCGTGACATCTCACCGGTCTGCAGCCTCCATTATAGCGGCTAGAACATCCGACCAGTGTACGGGTGTGGCACGAGACCACTATGTACCCATTTTTGGACAGTCTGCCCGAATTTGCCACCATACATGGGTTTGGTGTGTCTCTGCGAGCGCGTCTCGTAAGGTCACCTGTCAAGAAACAAAAACAACAGTTTTTCTACAAAGCCTTAGCTACATTGCAAAACATTAATGAGTTTTCCGAGGAGGGGGGCGGGGCGGTATTTAAAAACTAGATAAAAACAAAAAATACGTAAGTTTTCATAAAAACTACAAGTTTAACGAGTTTGACAAGTACTTAACAACTTACGGGACTTGCCATGACCATGTCATCAGTGACGTTGTCTAAATGGTGTCAAAAGCTTTGTTCTTAATCAAGGAACAGTTGTGCAAAAGCTTTTGGTAACTGGTTAAACGGCGCCAATTTGAGGCTGAAAAAATCATAGGAGACGAGGGTGTCAGATTGAAGGGGCACTATTCATTATAGCCATTCACTCCTTCCTAATTTAGCTCGAAAAATTCCTCCCACTCTAGGCCCCACCTGTACTCAATCAAGTAAAGCAAATTGTTTCAGGTTTTTATCTATATATCAAAGCAATTGCTTTGTGTTGGTTACAGGCTGGGAAAACTTTGTGCTGCGATCTCCAATAAGTTCGTAATTTACGTGAAATCGAGTACAAAATATTTGTGTTCCTTACTACAGAGACTAAATGAAAGACAGGGTGCCCAAATATAAACAAAGTGTCGTGTAACGTTACCTGTATGTTTAAAAAATCTAGATATCTGATCTATTTTAAAAAGTATTTGCAAATTTTTGACCAAATCTGCGGTCTTCATCAGGTTGTGTGGATAAGGCTCTAGAAGGTTTAAATGATACTCAAATATGTTACTAGGGACCCGTGGAAAAAACAAAGGCGCTAAAATATAAAATAGTGTAAGAACCGCGAAATACAAATGAAGTGAAGAAACGATACGAAAATAAATACAAAGGAATTGGAATAAAATTACAGTCACGCTGAAATCGTTAAAACGCGGATGGCAAAAGGTAAACAAACTAAGGGTTTCTCAGCAATTTTAAAAGCGGTCGGTAGAAGTTTGGAAAAGGTTTGTGCTCATTTACACAGTTCTTATCCACACAACCTGATGAAGACCTTAAATACTTTTTAAAATAGATCAGATATCTAGATTTTTTAAACATGATTTTAACTGATCGCCCTACGTACATTACCTGTATAGTCGGCTTCCGTTTCCAAGGTAACGTTTGTAGAGTTCACAGTCGAAGGCTTCCAAAGCCAACTTAACGAGTCTTCAGTTGATTGTTGCACGTGTTTTGACTTCCGTGTCGAAGGTCTGGGGCTGACAATAGCAGCAAGAGAACACAGCAAAAATGCTGCGAAGATAACCACCTAGTGTATGAAATACAATTCAAAGGTGAGGAGGAATATTGAAATCATTACAAACAGATATGTGCCCTTTTTAGACTGCAGTCAATGGTTTAAACTTTGGTTTCACAGTACAAGGATTGATTTTACTTTTAAGCTTTCGATTCTAACTCGAATCTTGATCACAATAGTTGTGGTCAACTGTGATTAGAATCGAAAGCTTAAAAGTAAAATCAATCCTTGTACTGTGAATCTAAAGTTTAAACCATTGACTACAATTTCATCCTACAAGTGCAGATGAATCTACACTCTAAATTTTTTAGACTGGTTGTATAGTTTAACAGTAGTTTAATCATACTGCAGAAATAATAAGAATGAGAATAGTAATAATGGTAGTAACATGAGCAATAGTAATAGTAAAAATAAAAATATATTAATAACGATAGTGATAGCTATAATTATAACACTAATAATAGTAAAAACACTAATACTAATATTCTCAACGAAAATAATACCTTTGGTTCCGGCCACCCGACCACCCTTCTTTTTTTGTGCCAAATCACCGATAGCCTCCAAAGCAGCCGCTTTATTGTGCACGTGGTAAAATTAACTTAAGCCCCAGTGCTTTTAACATAAAAAACCCCAGAAATTTATACTGTAAAAATACAAAATCAAGAAAATATATATTAAATCCGACCGACCGACCCAATTTTTTCAGGGTATGGGACCGAAACCACCACAGGTATTGTGGTTTGCCTATTAATGATGATGATTATAATAAAACTGATAATAATGATGATGATGATGATGATGATGATGATGATAATAATAACAGCAACAATAATAGTAATAATAATAATAACAAAAATAATACTAGTAAAAACAGTAATAACAATAGTAACAACAAAAGCCAGCTACCTTTACTATAACTTGCAATATAACGAAGGTTAGGACTAAAGCCGTAAGACTAAGCTACTTGCCAAAACTACGATGAAAATGAAGTCGACATTAAATATACCCAATGAACTGTACTTTTTCAGTTGCACACAATTTTTATAGCAAAAGGTTTGGTTCAACACTTTTGACTTTTTAAGTCTTTGAGAGTATTGGCCCAACCGGTTTAAAAATTAGAAAGTTTGATATTATAAAGCACGTACCTTAAAAGCCATGGTTTTTGTGAAAGATAAATCTCAAATCGGACAAAGATAAGATACCAGCTCTTCAGAGTCCAGTCAAACTTAATCAGAATTCTTGTTCAACTTTTTGGGCTGACAACGCTACTTATATATAAAATGTACATGTCTCATGTTTGATGTAATCCTGAGAAAATTCTGATGTAATCCCCCAACTTGCAGCTATTTGCGTTTTATCATGGTATTTGTATATTTTTATCTGATACAGCAGCCAAACAGCAGTGTGTACTTATCTATTCCAGCCTTATTTTTGTTGAAACCCGCAGACTAATCAGTTTAACAGGCCAATGGGCCTGTGGTGAACATTACAACAATAAACTTGCACTAGCATCAAATTAAATTAAATATTTACAAATTATTATTTATGTTAGTAACTACAAGTTTTTGGCTTTTTGCTTTCAGTCTTTCAAACGCGGAAACAGAAACCACCTCCGGATTTTGCGTACTTTTGTAGTTTTTCAAATTCTTTTTAAATGTGTAATACATTTCTAATGAATTTAGTTAGATACCCCAAGCCCTTGGTATTGCTTATCTTATTAGTTATGCTATGTTTGATTTAGGACTTTCGTTTTAGGTTCACTGCTTCAGACATTAGGCATTAACTGTACTTTAAAGTAAAAAATTACGTATAAAGGGAAAGGCGTGTCATTTTGCATTTTTCACAGTAAATTTACTATTGACATTTCACCACCGGAAGCGAAACTGTTTGGGAATGTTTGTTTGTTGTAGCTACTTTCAGAAACTATTTTTCAACTCGGTCTTTCTCTTTGAGGAGAAATAAAGATGTGACGCAGATGTTCTGCACATGTCCAAACTATTGCAACAGAAAAAGGCAATAACTGCAAATTTTCACAGTTTAAGCGATTCAAGCTATAGTCCTGTTACTAGTGCATAAAACACTTGTACCAAATTACTTCATATAACTCCTTGAAGCAATATGTTAGTTCTTAAAACTAAATAAACAAATCAGTCATTTTAGTTTCTATAATCTACCGGCTTCATATCAATGTTACTTCTATTATGATTTGTTTTCAACCAAAACGTCTTTGTTTTGATTTATGCATGTTTATCGGAACTAGGCTAAAATAAGTTCTGCCGGTTAAATTCCGAGCAAAATATTCCTGTTAGGACAGCGGCAAGAATGCCGGCAGAAAATTATGGGCAATATTTTAAGAGTAATATGAGCCATACAAGTAGAATCTTACCATAAGTGTTGATAAAGAAAATAACCACTTAAGTCCTTACAGGAAATAACGACGAAAAAAGATTGTAAAACCCCAAAGCGTTAATTTGATAATACATGGTTTATTTTCCCCTGCTTTCCCTCTTTTGGACTGACGAGGGCTATCGGTCCAGAATATCAACACCAACAGAGTTGTCTGTTAATTGTTCTGTTGACGTATACAGTATGACCTGTTTTAGCCAATAAGCGTGCGCGAAAATGTCTACTTTGGCTATAGTTTCGCTTACTCGATCGTGGTGCAAGAAAAGGGAAGACTGAAAAATAGAAGATCTGAAGAATAGGACTTATTACGACCTTGGAATGAGAAGAAACAGCAATGTTTATTTGCACTCAAAAGTTACGAAAGTGATATTAATTTTAAAAAGGAGGATTGATAAATCGTTGTAATAGCTGGGACGCCGAAGTGGTATGAGCTATCTGAATATGGAGCCAACCAGTGTATGGATCAAAAGCTGATAAGAAAGAAAAAACAGAAGGAAAAACCTGAAGAAAAAAGGGGAAAAAAACACACTAAAAATTTCAATATTACGTACGTATAGTACAAGTAGTTAAGGCAGTAATGGTGTAAATACATTAAATTGTTATATAAAATTGAAGCATAACTCTAAAAAGATTTTGAAGCAACTGTGTATCATGCCTTATTTTGACGAAATGATTGACTCTACTCGTGCCTCTACTCCTTATTTACTAAGATCTTCTCTCAATAATGGATTAGTTACGTAGCGAACGCGGCGAGTTTTATATAACATCACCGCTTTTGTTTTCTCGGAATTTTTATCGATGAGTTTATTGACTTCTTTCTGTGATAAATTTGAGGTTTTTTCGAGAACATACTATCTTGTTTTCTCCTTAACTAAGAATGCGAAAGTACTCAATTCGTTCTTTAATTTGAAACTCATAGAAAGAAAAGTTACGCTCTAAGAGTAAGGGAATCCCCTGTGGAAAATAGTTACACTTTTAGAATAGGGGAATCCCCCGAGGTGGCAGCGGAAGTACATACAGTACTTATTTTTGTGCTTGTCCAGTACAGTATAAAATGGTTTTTTTTAACATTGTTTTTCTTGTGAATATAACTTATGTACATACAATGATGTAATAGAAGTTACAGTGTTTTGATAGCCGACATCTTTTAGGAAGCCCCGTCTTGTGCTCTAAGCATTTTTGTTTTGTCATCGTTTTACAGTATAAATTACAGTTTTAGCAAGTTCTAAATAAGTAACTTTGTCTACCAGATATAGCATACCTGCCCATAAAAACTTTTCTCAGACCGTGAGAATGAAAGCCGGGGTCAAACAAACAAGACAGTTGATGAGAGTTTATAATGAGAGTTCTGGAAAACGCTCACCCTCGTTTGACTGCTAACTCTTATGCACTCTCGAGCGCTCTCATCAACTTTGAACATGTTCAAATTTTCGATGAGAGTTCAAAATCTCACTCTTGTTTGACTGCCAACTATTATGCACTCTCATCGACTCTCGAGCTCTCTCGTCAACTTTGAACATGTTCACATTTTCGATGAGAGTTCAAAATCTCACTCTCGTTCTCATGCACTCTCATCGACTCTCGAGCGCTCTCATCAACTTTGAACATGTTCAAATTTTCGATGAGAGTTCAAAATCTCTCTCTCGTTTGACTGCTAACTCTTATGCACTCTCATCGACTCTCGAGCGCTCTCATCAACTTTGAACATGTTCACATTTTCGATGAGAATTCAAAATCTCGCTCTCGTTTGACTGCAAACTCTCATCGACTCTCGAGCGCTCTCATCGACTTTTAACATGTTCAAATTTTCGATGAGATTTCAAAATCTCTCTCTCGTTTGACTGCAAACTCTCATGCACTCTCATCGACTCTCGAGCGCTCTCATCAACTTTTAACATGTTTAAAATTTCGATGAGAGTTTCTCACGTTTGTTAAGCGAGTCTTGTGATCATCTCTCATGCATGAGAGAGATGTGGTCACTCAACTCTCATGCAACTCTCACGATCGTTGGACCCGGTATTTTCAGTAATTCGTAGCGGATCTTGACCATCATTAACTTCTTAAGACAAACCCCATTATATTGCACCCAACAATCTATTCACAGCCATAACAATCCATCTACAATCCTTCTACCAAACATATTAAAGTTTTCTTTTTATTACCTATCAATACAAATCCTGAAAGATTTCAATCTCAATTTTTTACGCGAAATTGCAGTATATAAATTACCAAATGAAAGAGCAGAGTGACTTAAATTTGAAACGTACTCCGAAGTGTTCCTAGTAGAAAAGTGTCCGAAGCCTTTTAGCCAAGGAGAGAATAATTTGCTTGGACGGGGTTGTTACTCAGTCAACCAGAGTCCTTCTGGAGGGGATTAACTGCATGAGTCCTTTTTAAATTTAACATTAAGTGACACAGAACAGAAAAACTGCAAACACACCGTTTGGTGATTTACTTGCATGTTGAAAAATTAAAAGAAAAAGAGAATGAATTGAGAGAAAATAAGGAAAATGTTTGTTTTTTCTGATCAAAACATCGCCCCTTCCAAAATTGAAAGCCCCCTTTTTTAAAAAAAAATCGCCTTCTTCAAATTCTTTTGGCATTTTATATATTTTTGATTACCGAAAGGGAACTTGTCTTAAGAGGATGCTATGCTTATTAAATCTAGTAACAATGCGAAACTGTTTGAAAGAGTTACCAATTCTAATCCTTCCGTGCGGCAGATCGTTGTTGAAGTAAACCAAGAAAATTTTACCAAGGTTCGAAACAGAAATAACATTACCGCTGTACATTCCTTCTGTACGATGACGTAAACAAGCTGATTACAATCAGCATTATGGAATCGACACATTTTAGGGACTACTTAAGCCATCTGTTAACGTCACCAAAAGCACTTTCAATGAAAGTTTTGTTATGTGTCTGCAATCAGAAGTTAAAAACTATTTCAAGAAAATGCTGCTGTCGATAATTGGTTCCGCGGCGCTTAGCAGCGAGCCTTGATGAGAGAAAGAGAGAGAGAGAGAGAGAGAGAGAGAGAGAGAGAGAGAGAGAGAGAGAGAGAGAGTGTGTGTGTGTGTGTGTGTGTGT
>JAOBYE010653184.1:0-11879 GCA_025403585.1 Parazoanthus swiftii
GAAGATTTATTTATATCAAACGACAACAAAAACTCTTCATCACTGATGCTGCCTGCTTGATTAACAAGTACCAATGCGTCCCTAGCTTGTGGAAGAGTTGCCGTTTCACTTCAGCAGTGAAACAGTTACAACTGTGTGCGAGCGTTCGTAACGATCGAATTTGGCGCGAAAAACGAAGTACTCGACCCAGTCTACTCGCTACCATGTCTGCCGTCGCGGAGCAAACCTTTGTCTTTTCGTAAGCTCCCTATTAGCTTGCGTAATGACGGCAAAAACCGCTGGTATAGATCTAAAGTATCGCAGACTCGGTTATGGTTTTGATGGTCGTTACTTAGTGCTCTCCTCTTTTCGTCGTGTCTAACAATTTATTTAAGTTATGCTTAACTAAATTTTAACTTAACATCTTTAAATTTGACTTCGAATGCATTCGAAAACAATCACCATAGTCTACTTTTCCATTAAGTTAATGTTTGGCATTTTCAAGTTTGGAAAAAAGGTTATTGATCAAGTAACTGACACAACTGTTGACTATTTACTGCTACTTGAAGCTTATAAATACCCCCTGATAAATTTCATTATAGCAAGAACTTTTAAGCAACTTTTTTAGAAATTAGCATTTTTTGGGCAACGTATGACAAAAATGAGCAACTTTTTGCCACTTTGCGAGCAACTTATGGTCAAACCTAACAAGTGACGTGCCACTACTTGTATAGGTACTTCATTTAGCATGTCACTCGTAGCCACAATATTGTTTTCTTTTGGTTCCCCCCCCCCTATTCTAGTTTTTAGAAAAACATCATACGTTTGAGAGTTTCGATCGTTGCTGCAAAATGGGTTACTTTTCTGCCAGTTTCTTTTTACTAATGTTTTCGTAAAAGGAGGCTTAGATTTTTGGTCGTGATTCTAGAAAACCGGAGAAGTCACACAGAGCAGCTGCAAATGAGAACCCTTAGAGCATCCCATGTTGTCGGTGTATACATAAACTGAAATGTCAATTACGTAAATTAGCACTTTTATTCATTTTGAATTTTAAAAAACTGCATCAGTAAAAAACGTAGTTCTACACCAAGCAAAATCGCAGTGACAACCGCTCGCGTTGACCAAAACATTTCAAAAAACAGCATTTTTGTGAAAAATAGACTCACACAGCAACGCAAATATTTTTAGTAAGCAAAATCGGATACCTTGGTGAACAAGCTTAGCTCAGTTGAACTCGGCCAAAAAGTGATTAGCATATTTGATGATATTCATTGAAAAACTGAAGTTCTGAATGAGTGAACGGGATGGAGTTGTTTGAAGTAATTTGAGTATATGTAACACACAGTGCGCTCTAATAATACAAAACGGATTCACTCTGTCTTTTAAACACTCAACTTAGGGCTTAAACTGGTAAGCAATATAGCTTCAAAAAATATTTGTCAAAACTTAACAAGTTAACCTGAGATAAAAGCTATCAACTACTCCGTCTTTGGGGATTTATTGCTTAATTTCGGTAGCCATAGAAACTCAAAGTTGGACCGGAAAGTTCCAAGCAGGTGTTTTTTTTCGTGAAAATGAAGTTGCATTAGAAAAAAATCTACACCTAAGATAAAATACAAACAAGACTGCACTGGTTAAATCTAAGCGGCAGACGCAAAACTAAGCTGAATGCCGTCGACATGTTTTAATGTTATAATGAATTTATTTTGTTTTTCTCTCATTAACGATGCGATCATTACTTTCAAGCAAGAAAATTTCACAGGTAGAAAAATATAGAGCATGTGATCGGTCACAGAAACGTTTTTGCTTGATCAATTACAATGCTAAATTATGAACATGGAAATTGGCTCTGACAAATATAAAGTGATGAACGTCAACAAGTTTTATTTTGGCTACATAGATCGGATATGGTGAAATATGTTGGCCTTTGTTTTAAACGCTCGATAATTTGCATCAATCCAGCAAACATACTGCGTCAATGCTGTGTTTTGCTGGAAAACATGTCATCAGGAAAAAGTGCACATTTTGAATGATATGACCAACAGCGGATCAAATATATTGATGCTGTTTAACTGTTCGGAGTTATTTTGTTTGTCTCAAGTGTAAATGGGTGATGGAGGACCGTGGAAAATATTTTGAGTTTCAAGAAGGACAAGCAGTTTCAAGTGACACGGACTTTATACTCCCTCCATTAGAATCCGCTACCTTGAAAAGAGTAAATACTTGGAACTATACTGAACAGCAACGATATGAGAAAATAGAACAACAACTTATGAAACGACAAGAAGAAAGAAAGCTTCAACTTTCCCACGACCAAAGACAGTTTATGCGGTCGAGTTTGGTTTTCCGCCAGCAAAACAAACCGCGAACAAGAATTTTAAACGCTGTTGCTTCATCGCAAGATTCTAAACTCGAAAACGCGGTGAAAGCTGGCAATTCAGGTAGTGGAAAGGCAATTATGCTTCCGTTTTCATTCAGGGAAATGTGGAGACCGCCCTTTGCGCTCCCTCCCCTTAGCAAAAGTGTTTGCTTAGACGCAAAGGACATGCAAACACAAAAAGACGAGTTGGGGAAGCGAATGAGAAACCCCGATATTAACTCAATCAAACATTGCCGTTATTTGAGATTAAATGAGGCACAGAAAAAAGAGATTCTTAATGATAGTCAAGACGGCGAAAGCAAGGCTGAAAGCTGATATATTGAGAATTTGAACATAAAGACCGAATTACAAAAGCCGTGGCCACATTGTATAGGCATAACCACACCATCAACAAATGAACAACAACGTTGATCCCAATTTTTTGAAAGCCGTCAGTAAATAAAAATGGTAATAAAAGGCACAAACTTACTTAAATTATTGATAAATAGTTTTTTTTGAACGACCGTGTGGTGATTCGAGTTGAGCAAGAAGAGACTGACCAACATTTTTGTAGAATGCTTCAATGCTCTCGTTTTACAGGTTTTGATCGCCAACTAGCGTACACTTTCATCGACTCTCTCATACCCTCTCAAATATTCTAAGCATCTACAACCCTTCGATCTTAATTTCAAGAAATGAAAGTTTTTTGAATGCTTGCCCCGTTAACACTATAGTCAGCTCTTACAAGCTTTAATTCTGGTTTGTTGGTGTGTATACGAAAGTGAAGACCATCGTACACAAACTTTCAATCAACCCTCGTGCACTTTTTATCCGGCACATATGTTTATGGGGCAGCTATTCGACAGCTTTACAAGTTTATGCAAGCTTTTAAAAAAACTGAAAGTCCCGCGTTAATTGAAAACATTTACTGACGCATAGAAAAACACCCGCAAATGTTTAAAGACTATGCTCACAGTTTATTAAAAATTAAAAGAAATTACACCTATAATACAGTTTTCGTTGTTTATCAAGGAGATAGTTTCTGTAAATCTTTTGGTCCTAGCTGGGAAGCACTGAAACGACTGAAACAAGAAAAGGTCCTTGAGGCTAAACCATTTCACCTGTCTTTATATGAATTTTCAATCACAAAACTGAGTAAGTATGACTATGAGCAGCAGTAATTTCATTTCAAAATATCTGACATGAAATTCCTGATTTAAACTTGTGCACCAGTGTTTTCGTACATAAGTTTGTACTACGAGTCTATACGGGATCGACGGATACTGGATAACTTTTAAGGCAAATCGAAATGCGATGTTAACCAAAAGCAGAAAAAATCGTTTTTATGCATTGAAACTGACAGTAAGCAATTATAAAGTATATTTTAAGCGGTAGAATGAATGTGTGGTGGGTTTAGTATCATTACTGTCAGAGACATAGTGGCTATAGTCGACTAGCTAATGGGACTGCTATTTAATCATTTTAATAGACTCGAAGCCAAGGCAAGCCGTTGGATTAGATGTCTGTGTCAACTGAAACACGAGTTTTCATAATTACACTCTTTGTTTTTAAAAGAATGTATTTTATAAGAATATCGAGGCTCACATTTGCGAAATTTTAAAGGTATTTTATAAGAATAAACCTGAGGCTGAAATTGTAAAAAGAATATAATTTCGTGCGTTAAAAATCTGTAAGTACAACACAGTACTTAATATATTTATACAACACAATGATAAATTTTTACTTAACCTATAAAACCATTCCTTCTCTAAACGGCAAAACTAGCCAACACTTTTCACTAGCGATAGTCAAATGTTCAGTGATGAGCGGTGCATGTAATGGATTTGTGCAATACAAAATACGTACAGTGCAAAAGACGTAAACTAAACCGTAATTAATACCCAATACATCCTTAAAAGGAAATGTCATAAGCTATAACTAAGAATATTACAATAATATTTTCACCATAAAATCGGCAGAAAAATAAGAATATTCAACCTGGGCCGGAAAAACATAATTTCTTATAAAAAGAAAGAGTGTAATTTACCAATCTGTACAAATGTTTTGATCGAAGCAATTTTGGCGTTGCAAAGAAAATGGACGAAATAAATTTCTGTCATTTCTTTAATACACATTTCAGAAAATTTTGTACTAATTTTTTTAAAGATTTTTAGTACTTTCTTATAAATCCTCACGAGGTCAACTTTATCTGATTGTCAAAATGGTTGATACCTCCCTTCGCGATTCCAATTAAGTCGTGCAGGAGCGTGTCACTCAAAGACCAAGGCGATGATTTCACGACACCGTATCGAGTTTCATTCCGGTACGAACCATTCCGGATGAGTTCATCCCGGTAGTCGCTCCGGATCGAAATGTTCGTTCCAGAACGAAATCTGGCCGCACGGTCCACAAGTATGAGGTATGAGCTCATTTCGATCCGGTACAAAATTAGGCAAGTGGATCTCGGATTGGTTGGGCTGATTAGCTGTCTCATATTCTCTATCCTCCGATGTTTTTACCGCACTTCCATTCCAAAAAGAGAACTCCCCTGTAAACGCGGAATGAAACATGTGTCGTACCGGAATAAAATTCATTCCGACCGGTATCACGTAAATACCAGCTATTAACAAACAGCAACAGTTTTTCGCACTACCAAAACCTCTCCGATAGCTGATATGTAACTTTCGAAAACTTTGCATATCACAATCGAAAAGCACGAAAAGTTTGCCAAAAAACCGTTCCAAGAATGGTTTCTTACAGCGGTACGAAAGCTTTCCGGTATAGTGTAAACTGAGAAGGCCTATCCGCTGTAGTTTTTACACCGTGGCACGAAAGCTATCCAGTATAGTGTGAACAGAAGGCCTATCCGCTATGATTTTTACAACGGTACGAAAGCTATCCGGTGTAATGCAAACAGGCCTATCCGCTATGGTTTGTACAACGGTACGAAAGCTGTCTGGTATAGGGTAAACAGAAGGATTATCCACTATGGTTTAAGTTTACAACGGCACGAAAGCTATTCGGTATTGTGTAAGCAGATGGTCTATCCACTATGGTTTGTACAACAGTACGAAAGCTCTCCGGTATAGTGTAAACGAGGTCTTAGTACCTGATTCAACAGTTACAACCAATTCCAGCAGTTATAGTGTGAGTTACGGGAAAAAACTTGCTCAGCATCGCTCAGGCATTCCGATTTCGTTCAGTTGCAGAATACCTTTTGGTAAAACAGGGTTAAATGATTTGTCATGAAAAACTGATTCATGTGTTTTATCATATACATGTATATATGAAAGACTTCGGTCAGTAGCACGCAGTACTATCCACTGTACTTCAAAAAAAGTTCAAGACTTATGAGTTTATTGAACGCTAGACATTAACACATCACTTTGTATATATGTTAAACATTTGTATTTTATGAATTATAGTTCATTGTTTTAGTTTCATAGAATTTTCTATTAGATAGGCCATATGAGTGCGCAGGTGGCCCAAGCTACCAATATGTATTGGAAATGATAACGTACGGGTTTTGGAGTGGTTTGGAGGCAAATTGAGGGACTGTGGAAAAATTAAAAATCGTGGGTGTTACACGAAGTGAAGACTGCACCCTCAATTTGCCTCCAAACCACTGTAAAACCCTCCACAAACACAAGGAGTGACAACTGCACAAGAGGGCTGAAGTAAACAGTGAAATTTCATTGTTTTTCATAACATTGTAGGGGGAATTCAAATTTCCCGTACATTTGCTTAAAATCGCGGTATGTAGTAATTATTTCCAGTACATATTGGTAGCTTGGGCCACCTGTGATAAGTGACGGTTGTGAGTGTCTAAAGACTGTATAAGCACAACAAATGCTTTAGGGCACGAGAAAAGTATACTGAGGAATGTGGTGCTCTGCAGTCACTGAAGTTCTGGAATGTTTGTCAAAGCCGTTTTGCACTGCTTTTATCATTCATTAGCCGATAAGAGCACGTGTAATTAATATATATTCATTTTTACAAGATACTTTAAAAATTGTTTGTAGTGAATTTGTACTATATTTTTGAACAACTTTGTAAGAGTTCTATGCAATCAGTAATGCAAGAGTCAAACCCAAACGCAAATATCCTCATTCCGTTCCTTTTTCCCCTTGAAAGCCGGTTTCTTACTTGCTAATGACGTAAAAATATAAATTTTTTGAAACAGCGTGTATTATTAAAACACCTAATTTTGATGGCTGAGGTAAGATTATTATACTATAGCCCTTCAACCAGACTTGAACTTTGTTTAATATACGATGAATACGGTTTGAGTTGATATTTTTCTTGTTCATTTTCTATCATTTATACCAGATACCGCGGCACCGTTAAAGACAAATTAAGAAATGAATGAGGATTATGTAACATGCCGCTCAATATTTCTTTGTTTTTATACAGTTGTATCAAACTGTTTCGTTTATAAAAAAGAATGTATATATTATTCATTTGCTTATTATCGTTCAGAAGGGGCCGCGCATTTGACCTTCAAGGTAATCTCTGGCAGCCGTGCATTTAACCAAAGTAAATGCTTCCACGGCCGGGAATTTGACCTTGTTTTTTTTCGGGAAAAAAAATGACTTACCCTTAAAGTTATAAACGAAAAAAGAAAAGTTGAAAACGAAAAAACAATGACCTATGTACAAGTTTCGAAGGAGCCATTGTTCCCTTAGTCAGCGGTTTCTCCAGATGTAGTATTACCATGGCAACAAGTACCTCCAGAACACTCCATCGCTGAGCAAATCAGTGTGCAAAACTACAAAAGTTTAGGTCGTAAATATTTTATGAAACAGGAAAAGGTAGGTGAAGATGAACTGTTTATCGTCTTTTAATTAGCTTTAAAGTTCTGAGAACGCATCTATTTTGTGTCTTTCTACAAGTTCAATGAATTTACTTAACAAACCGCGAGAAATGTATAGTGACCAGAAGTCAAAACGGCGACTGACTAGTTTGGTTGTTGCAAACTTGTCTAAAAATTAAGATAAATGCTTATTTAAATGAAGATCTTTTTTTTCTGTTTTATGTGCATTTAATAGCAATATTAAATTTAATCGCTCTTTTCATCTCCTCTACAGAACTTGCACTATAAATATAGAAACTAAAACTGCCTCGAGGTCAAGTTTCAAGATTTGTATGTCACATTTGTCTCCTAGGGATTGTTTACCACAACACTAATTTATTAATGTTTGACGGTTTGTGGTGTGCTTCAATTTTTAGTCATAGTTAATCAGTGTTGGAGGGTTTTTTATTCAGCGTGTTTGACATATCTTTCTGAGCCCAGCATCTCCGTTCTTGTGAGACATGATTTGCTGAGTAACAGCTGATAATGTTTAGAATAACTACGTACAACCAAATCGAGGTGATTATTGATGTCCGATGAATGATTAATTTCTATTTTTTAAAGTTCACAAGGCTTAAATTATTAAATGATTCTGCGAATGGTTTATAGTGCTGTTCAGACTAATAGCCAAAAACTAATTTTGCAAAATGGTTCTTTCTAAGCGATATATAGCCTTAGAGGTAGAAAGGAAATGGGTCCAAATTAAATGAAGACTCTGATCCCAGTGGGATTCGAACCCACACACCCAGAAGAATATAGAATAAGTATGTTCGATGAATGGTTTATGTCTAATGTATCAGGGATCCCGTTAACGCAAAAATTGTGCATTTTGCGCAAAGTGTTTCTCAAAAAATGCATTTTGTAATTTGGAATGCGTCCCTTGTACGCAAACATTAAATCAGCTCAAAGCTCCATCTTTATTATGGGTCCCCTTAACAAACCTTTGGGACCCCAAACAAGCAGGATCAAGGAGTTCCAGGACTCGCATCAAAACTTTCTAGTGCGACCCCTGTGTATTAAAACTTTCAAACTTTGTAAGGCTTAAATTATTAAAGTATTCTACCAATGCTTATTCTTTGTTTTCTTTTTGGTCTGGAGTTAAAACATAGTTTAATAGCCCATTTAGTTAGGGACGCCTGGTATGGGTTTCATATAATACATCTCAAGTTTAATTTGTTTTTCTTTGCTTAAATACCTGTGAATGTATTTAAGTTAAGATCTGTAAATGTATGGAATAAATGTTATGTAACTCAGTTGTTGGGGCATGTGTATAGGGAAGGGATAAGTCATTTCTGTGGCTTAAGTAAGTGATAATTTTAGAACAGGTTATCAAAATTCAACCAAGTTTAAATATAGTATATGTATCAGGTAACAGCTTGATTAAGGAGCTAACAGCACAAAGTAACCTACCAAAAATACAATTTTACTAAACTAATACCGGTAGTCTGATGTGTATGCTAGTGCATCTAAAAGGTGATGTATATTTGAGCTTGGCCAAATTAAGATATTGTTGCAGGAATCACCCATGCATGTACTGTACATATATAATTAGATTGTCAATTTTAATATTTTTCCTTTGTTTCAGTTGTTGTGATTGTCTAATGGGAGCCACTCTTTCAAGTCGAGCTCAGTGGACATCAGCAAGTGATCATGGAAAGGGAAAGCTAGAATTTACTCCTCAGAATGAGGCTCTGTTAAATGATGTCATCACCAATGTGGAGAAGCTTGTCAGTCAGAACCCCCGCGAGGCAGATACTGTGTTTAAAGACCCTTTTAAGTGGCATTCAACACTTACACCTGATGCATTTGGGAGTCTGAATTTTGGTTCTCTGGGATATGAAGTTAGGTAATTATCATATTAATTCATATATTTTTTTGAAGAATAAAAGATCATCCAGTTTTTTTTCTAATTGTGCAGTGCACCTGCTGTCAACAAAAACAAAAGCTGAAAATCATACTGTATATTAGATTTCATAACATTGAATGGATATATGTAAGGAAGCATTCATTTTTTAGAAGGGGGGGATGTTTTTACACTGCCAAAAAGGGGGGTCATTGGAATTTTCACACCATAATTTATTAAAGGGGGACAAGTGATGTTAAACAAAAGCCTAGGGATGGGTTGCAAATTTGACACCATACTTGAGAGGGGGGGAGGGAGGGGGGTTCTTAAGTTTTGTACGACCATTCAGAGGGATTCCCACTCCCCTTCCTTCTAAAACATGAATGCTCCCTAATGAGGCCACTGTATCTGCACCTCAATCATACATACATGTATAATTTATAACAGAAGATGTTAGATTTTTTTATGTGAATTCTCACAGTGATAATGAGGTGAAGTCACAGGCAAAGGGACAAGATGGAGACTCTTTGCTGATAATGAGCAAGGTTGGTATTTCATAAAAATAGAATACTCCACATGTTGTCCATTTGTATAATATCAGCTCATATCTCTTGTTTTGTTTTCTCATTTCTCTGTCTGGCTTCCTACCTGTAGCTGTCTCTTTGTATTGACTTTCTGTCTTTTTGTCTCCCAACCTCCTCAGTCAAATTATCACTCATGATTAGTTTTCTGTCCCATTACTCCCATGCATGCACTTCCTTTTTTTGTTGTCTTACAGCTTCCTGCCCCTTTGTCTCCTAGCTTCCTGTCCCACTGCCACCCTTCTTAATTAGGTTCCTGTCCCATCATCTCCAAGTTTCCTGTCAGATCATCTCCCAACTTCCTGTCCCACTGCCACCCTTAATTAATTGTTAATTAGGTTCCTGCCCTTTGTCTCTCAGATTCCTGTGCCATCATATGCATGTAGACCTTCAAGCTTCCTGTTCCAGTCTACCTGCAGCTTCCTGTCTCTTTATTTGTCACCCAGCTTCCTGTCAAATCTGTCCCACTATCTCCCTGCTTCCTGTACATTATATTTGTCCATTGGGTTCCTGTCCTTCTGTCTCCCGGCATTCAGCCACATTGCATAGATCAAAACAGGCATTTTCCAAGCTTGATCTTTCACTTTTAAAAATGTCAAATATTGTGTTTCTGAATTCTCAGCATCTATTATCTTGCATTCAGGAAGCTAAGAATTGACTGCTCTAGATAAAAGAACATGACTGTGTAATTTAATCATGGTATAGTACACAAATTTTACTCTAGTTGTATATTTGATAATACCAGGATGGTGGCGAGTTTGTGATCAAAGTTTGGAATTTTGAGCAAATAAAGAATGTACTTCAAGCAGCTGGGGAGAAGAAATGTCGTGAAGTTCAGGCTTGTTTGGAAGGTAAGTTAGTTTTAGAGAATAGTCTGTACATACAACTCTTCCCTCAAAGCTCTACATGAGTGACTGCTCTTGTATAAAGCAGCCAAATGCAATAGCGACCAAGATTTTGAGTTAATATTATCATTTAAATTGTCACTCAAGTTTTAAATGAAAAACTCTGACTCATAATTATAATTTTAATTAATTATGAGAGCTTAAAAGCGACTATGTTTTGGAAGTGACCAGCTCTGTTAGGGACCACTTTTGGAGATGACCAAGAGCTAGGGATTATCTATTGTTTTTAAGCTCTCTTAAAATTTGAGTGACCAGTGGAAGCTGTATATCTTTAAAACTGCTGATAATCAAAGTGAAATTCCTTACTCTATGCCTTTTATGGGATGCGTCCCAGGGGGGTTACTCCCTATAGTTGGATGTTGGGGGAGCTCATCGGAAAACCTAAATAAATAACCTAAAAAATACCTGGCCCTCAGATTTTGCTACCCAAAAATATACCTCTCTGACATATATAATGCATATAAAAGGCAATGTTTCAGAAAATTAAAAGTCAAATGCCATTTATTGTTAGCTGTATCCATCAAACACCCTGTTGTCGTAAGAGTTTGCAAGCATATCATCATTAACATAAAAACCAGGATTACCCCTAAAAAAATACCAGGTGTTCTCAAAACTCAGGTTTTGCCCAAGAAAACCCTGAAAAAGTACTAGATTGCCAATTTCAACCCCTAGATAAATAGGACGAGCTCCCCTGACATCCAACTATAGGGAGTAACCCCCCAGGGGATACATACATTTTCAATCATTAATACGTGCCACATGTGCAGCTGCTTATAGGAAATGTATGTTTCAGTGTTGAAAATCATAGTAACATGAAACAATACTTTAGCTGAACACATAATTATATATTGTCAATTGAGGCTCTGTCAGTTCAAGGAATAAAAATGTGAGGTAACATATACAATACTAAAGCTTAGTAGCAACAGTTACTGTTAATAGTAACATATTGTAGAGTTTAAAGTTCTCGTAAGCAATGTTAACCAGTGCATAATGTTTAAGGTTTGGTCATCTACCAGAGTCTAGTGTGGTCTCATAAGCAACCAGCTCTGTTAATGACCACAAGTTTCATTTCCCAAGGTGGTCGCTTATGAAAGCTTTGACTGTAGTTATAGCTTGGTGATTGACGTCATGTTCACTGAGTTTTGTCTGCTCTGACATGTAGCCAGCTGGCCTACGGCTAACACTTGGATCCCAGCTTTACAGTGTACACCCAACCTTACAGTGAAAAAACAAATTAAGAGGCTTTCTTGCCAATGCAGGAAAACAGCTTTTAATTTTCATAATTAACTAGAGGCTACAGGTAGCCTTCACTCGCGGCCACGTAACAAACGAGATATTTTAGCAAAACTAGTGCACTTGA
>JAOBYE010653295.1:0-17445 GCA_025403585.1 Parazoanthus swiftii
TGAGTGGCAATTAGATACTCAGGGTGACTTGATTTGAAGTTTCGAAAGCTTCCATAGGTAGTAGTAGGTGGTCGATCACTTAATAAAGTCGATAGTAATAAAATAAACGAGAGCGTAAAAGTTGTGGCAGCCATGTTGGCGCGCAATAGCTTCTAAGCAAGTTAAATGAGATTAATATAAATTTAACTAACCCACAAAGTTGAAGTTCATTTTGGATTACACAGAAAACAACGAGTCGTTTCTCAAAAACAAACACTAAAACAATTTCTGATCCCCAGTGAGATTCCTAAAATGTGCGCATTTTTTACAATTGATTTCGGCTCCTTTAAATCCGAAACCAAAACATTTTTTTCCAATCAATATAATCTACAAATTTTGAGATACCATATACTGTCGAATTTATGTATTTCGACGCACACTTTACGGTTTTAGAATAAACCTGCATCATTTTCATTTTTTCTTCTTACAAAATTTTGTTCTTGATCAACATAGATTCCGGTGTCAGCATTTAAAAAGTGAGGATATTCTTGATAACCTGGCCATTTAAGATGGCGGGGATATTCTTGGTGATCGACCTGGCCAGTTAAGATGGCGAAGATATACTAGTTGGTAGCCATTTAAGATGACGGAGACATTATTGGTGACCTAGCCATTTAAGATTACGTTCAAATAAAGTTTTGTTAAACTCAAATTTTAAATTTGGTCCCCTGTGATCATATTTAATCCGCAAAGTTTTCGTCTTCAACCGAAAATGAAGCTGAATATTTTTTTCTTGTTCGCAGCCAGACGTTTAGTGAATTAGGTTACGTTTAGCTCGGGGAAGAAAAAGTTCTAGCGAGGTAATTTGAATCTAAGGTGTAACAACTGGTTTCCCACGCACAATTATACAAAAAATGCTGGCTTCTGACTAACTGCTTGACTCCGATTTTTTTTTAATACCATGCAATTATTCTTAGTAGCACATGTACAATTAAAATTTAAGATGGCACTGTCATCCGAGAATTTCATTTCCTCGAAAAAATCAGTAACGATCGAAATTGTTTTGCAAAGGTATGTTTTTCACTTGTGTTTGGTGAAAGTGACAAATACCACTGCTTCTTCGTACTTGCGGTATTATGACGCTTTCAACAAATACTCGTGGTAATTTTCATTTAGGCAGGGCCGTGTACCTGTAAGTCACTTGAAATAAAACTGATAGAAATTTCTTCGAATTTTGGAGAGGGGGAAAGGGGTATATAAAAGATTTGCGTTTAATTATTTAAACTTATAAAGTACCCAAGTTCGAGTTGTAAATAAGCTCATTTTATCGGTTTCGCCGTCATTCACTTCAATTTAATACATTTCTCACAGTTTCCACTTTTAAAACAAAAGGTTGGTTTCAGTAGTCCCAGATAGATGTCTGACGTCCTGACAAAAGTCCACCCGTTGGTCGGTTCTTAGGCGCACTACCTCTTCAGTCCTAGTTAAGGCCAAATAAAAAAAATTACTTGTTTAGCGTCCCCGCCCGACCTGAAAAATGCTCCCGACCTCACTTTTTTTTTATTTTAGCAAAATATATATGTCTTAGATTGCTCATGCCATACACATCTAGTTTTTTTGAAAACTATATGTGTACGGCATAAAGCCGCAAAATGCAAGTTTAAAAATATACACGAGCCTGCATCGGCCGTTCTCATTCGAAACCTTGCGGCGAGAGAAAACGTTACGCGGAAGTTTATTTAACGGAACATTTGGAGATTTGCACGACAAATAAGTTGATTCCTTTCAAAAAACCTTCGGTCACAACTGATTTATTCGTGCTCACCATTCACTGAGATGGTGTGAAAACACTTCAACGACCGCAACGCGGTCTGAAATGGGACTCAGTTCGAAGTTTCTAATGAGTTGGGGAAACAAGAACGACCACAACTAGAGTATAGGACAGTTTATGGGAAACAGTAAGACAGTATGTGCAACTAGTTGGCGAGATACGGTCAGTCCTCTGGTGGAAGATGAAGAGCGGTGTGTCCTTATTCAAATAAATTACTACAACATCGTAATGTGGAACACAGTCAAACGTGTTTTATGTTTTTTGGCCGCTTTTGCATATCTCTTAACCGGACCGACTCTTTCAAATATTTTTTCCCTTATTGTTGCTGTTGAATTCATAGAGAACTATGGGACTGTCGTTTTGTAATCTGACAGTACAAGGTGCAAACTGGTCCCGCACTGTCTAGTTATTACCAAATATGCCTAATTGCTTAAAAAAAAAAAAAAAAAAAACCGCCCTCCCGACCTGGTAAAATTGAGATGGCTGGACGCTAAACAATCTGGCCTAAGTACTGATGTAAACCTAAAGCACTATTCATTACAGAACAAGACCACCATCTTGGTGCCAGTTCGGATTTTCAAAAACTATTGAAGCAAATTTTTTTTTAAAAAATTGTTTGTAAAGGTGCATTAACAGAATCAAATAGGAAACTGTTCAATAATAAAATGGAAAAGAAGAACAATTTTTCTGAAAATACTTCCGCTGCATGATTCAAACATGAATTTGTATATTAGTCTAGCGTACATTACTTACATTAACGATGCTGTCGTTATCCGATTGACAGCAAAATGTGTGACCTTCGTTGAACTAGATGTATTGCAATTTCAGATGCATTGCATTTTAGTTGCTTAAAAGTGTCAAGCTTTAGGGGGGAAGGTCACCTGGATTTAACACTCGGTCGACCTAGCTATTTTCACTAATAAGTTAACCCAATGGGGTTAATGGTTGGATGTAAGCAGCTTTGGGTTAGCTAATTACTTTCCACAACAACAATCAATTTTTAATTAAGAACTGTTGCTATGGCAACGGTGTTTCACAGCATGTCCACCAGCCATTTTGGCCGCCATTTTGGATTATTCGAAAATTTTACGTTTGTGAAAAGGGCAGCAAATTTGCTCGAATTTAGTAGAAAACATGTAATTACAGCCTCAATTAGAAAAATATTTAAGAATAAAACGGAAAAGCAGAAATTAAGATAAATTTTGTCATAAAAGTCCCGTTTTCAGAATCAAACTTCAGTTTGCATAATTAATTTTGCATAAATCATAGCTGACTACATCACCTAACTAACGTCAAAAGATGTGTTCATGATCGGACTACAGGTACTGAAAGTTTCATTTTGATTGCTTCTATTTGACCCCCCCCCCCCTGGACGTTCGAGGGTTAATTGTAGACAGACCACAGATTATTGCGGTTTTATTTAACTGTAATCTTAGCGGATACAAATTATTGACGCGCAGACGATTCAAAAGAGAAAATACATGGTACTAGCGGCTAACACTTGTTCTTACTGTCTTTACCTTGTGCAATACTTTCTGATGTGTGTGCGTTTGAGATGACATCTAAAGAAATCTCAGTTCTCCTGCTCGAGTTAAAAGAATAACTCCTTACACCCAATTTAACACTTTCTTGAGTGTTCTTTTCAGGATGTCTTAGAATGATGTTGAGCTTTGGTCCAAACATGAAGCACAACATGGCATATGAACTCATCAATACAGTACTGGAATCCACCACAGATACATAACGATTTTCTAACGAGAAGTCAACAGAATAAAATGTTATCCACGACAAGAGAAGACTGTACATTGAGAACCCGATAAGACGAGTTTCGTTGAAGTTTCCAGGTAACTGCCTTGCTTTTGTTGCATAAAATGTACAAATCAAACACAGAATAAAAAGATATGCGATAGTCAGTCCGTGAAACGTATTTCCAACAATTGTCTTAAAATGTTTGCAAGTGACAAAAACGCTCTTCCAAGGTAAGATTTCTCGATGAGAAAATGGAGGGTCGGTGTAAAACCACAGGAGGCACAGAATAAATCCTGCAGCATTTATCGCAAATAATGTGAAAATTTGTTTCGGTGCAGTTTTTAAGTATTTCTTAAACCATTCTGCAATTGTGACAAGTTCAAAAGCACTGACAAGGCGGAGGGTTTTCAAAAGCAGAATTGATATACAGCCTGTTAGTGAGGCATAACGCCACAGTTCTCTTATCTTGCAAACTAGATGACTTGGCTGGGCAAAATACATTAATGTTAAAACAAAATGAGCTGCGATCAGTAAGAGAAAAATAATGCTTAGCTCAAAGCCAGAACTTTTAACCAATGGTGTAGTCTTGTGTTTGATAAATACAACAATTGCTAAAATGCAAAGGGTAACTCCTATAAGAGCTAGGGAGTTACATAGTATTGCAGGACCTTCTGTCCACGTGGTGTTTGTAACTGGTAGATCAATGCATCGAGTTCTGAGAGTGTTTGATTTCTGATCGTTTGGACATTCGCTGCAGTTTTTTGATCCATATACGCGACTGACTGTGTTGACAGGACATTGAATGCATTGCCAGCAACAAGCAATGGTTGCGGTCTGCAAAGTTCCAGGTTTGCATTTGTCCATGCAGACAGAAACTGGCACAGTACCTGATATTACCCATTTGACTAAATTATTGTTTAATTTAAACTTTTTGTGGCTCCATTTTCCGACTTGTTTTAACCTCACATTTTGCGTGTTGTTTTCCATGTATCTTTGATAATTGAGAAATTCGTAGGAAATAGGCAAAGGGTCTCCAAACTTGTCAAACTGGATTTTTCCAGTCATCCCATCAAAGCTAAGGTTTCTTAAATATATTGACAAGTCTTTGGGAATAATACGAGGCTTAAGCTGCGGGCATTTGCCGCCAGCCAGAGGTCCAGGCTCTTGGCATTTGTACATGTTATCAAGCGCAATTGCAATTGCGTAAACGGCATCAATCATGTAAGGAACAAACATGTGCCCGATGCTGCTGATCCATGCGCTATCAACTGAAAAGTTCCTGGTTTGGCTGTGGTGTAACTCTATCAAGTCCCCCAACCAAGGATTGGCAGTGCTGTTCTTTCTTAAAGAAACTAAATGCCTCAGATACGTCTGAAAGCTGGAGATGTTGTATCTTTGAGGATGAATACCAATAGAACTGGAGAGAACTTTGCTGTATTTTATTACAAGTTTGTTATAGTCCTTTGTCATTCCCTCGCTTAAGATCCATGTTTTTCCAAAAACGTTTTGCTTTTCAGTTTCGTCCAAAAATCTCAAAGCGCCATTGGTATTGCTCCATAAAACTACAACATTGATGCTTTTCATTAGCTTTAGCTTTCTGACAACTTCTAAAATAAGCTGCGGCTCTTCATTACCAAAAGGAAGAAGCTCTTTAAAAGCCAAACAAAAGGAACCTCTCTGTAATGATTCTTTTTCCAATGATCTTAAACCATTTCTTCCATAAGAATTGTCCAACGCTATTGCAGCGATGTATTGCCAGTTGAATTGTTCAATGACATCCGCCATAGCTTTTGCTTGATACTGATCATCTGAAGAGATTGTTCTGAAAAAGGATTTGTACATTGGTTCACTAAGTTCCTTGCTTGTTGTTGAGGGACTAATAGCAGGCATATCTACCGCTTGAAGTAACCCACCCACAAGAACAGCAGTGCCAGAGTCCATCGGTCCAACGATAACGGGTATGTTTAAATTGGGTGAACTTTGAAGAATTTCATAGGTGATTTTCATGACAACTGCTGGGCTGTTGCAGTAGTCGCGGATATCGTAGCCGAGGGTTATGTTTGGCAGTATTTTTGGGTTTCTGTTGATTTCCTTCACTGCAAATGTTAGCGCCTGGGAAAGGCAAAAGCTTGATTCGTCGAACTCTCCGCAGCCCTGGCTGCCATTTGCTAAGTGTATTGGAATGAGTGAACCGAGGATGACATCTCCTCCAAGAAATGCTCGGTTTTGATAGGAAGACATTCCAAACTTGAGATGGGTTGATATGAACATGATATATAATATTTCAATTCTTTTCACCATTTTGATCGTACGGAAATTTGTTCCTGATACAATTCTTTTTTTTAGGTAACCGACTATCTCTGTTCTTGTAGCAGCTTACCTTCTCAGGATCCCTAAGTGGAAAGATGAACGTAAGTATGGAAGATTTTTCTAAAATTGAGTTATAACAGTTTCAGCAACAAAGACTAGAGTCAGTTTGCTTAGTCATATGACACTGACGCAGGTTAATTTGGTCACACTTCGATAGTTAGAAACTGGACACTTGTTGAGTAAAGTATTTAAAGAAGCGTGTCTCTTTTACTCTGATGCATTGCGGGCTTCGTTCGTGGTGTCGCTCGAAGTATTTTGTGTTGAACGAAATCTAATTTCATCGCGGTTTTCATCCTGTATTTATATGATATTAATTGAATTATTGGTTATGTAATATTTAATTGCCAGTTTTGAATATTTATTTCGTTGTTGCATTGTGAAGAAGCAGCCAAAAACAGAGCATTGTTATGAAGACGATGGGAAAACTATGTGTTTACGACATGGTATACTCATTATTTGAGACACAATTTCTGTGAAGACTACTTAACCATCACGCTTCTCAAGGATTAACACCAGCAAAGATAATTACATCAGATAAGGCCGGGGAATATGGTAATGTTTCTGGCAACCCTTTGAATATACGTTAACAACAGCTCGAATGATGGTACCAGACGCACTTTTTCCTATGCTATTTTTTTTTTGCTTATAACGCTCACGGTTTCTAATTAAGTCCCACAAAGGTATGTACTTTCTGAAAGCTTATTACATTTCCTATTAAAAAAACTACTTGTGTGTTTGAAAATGAACTCACCTGAACTTAAAGAGCCTATTATTTTAAAAAAATGGTAATTTTTCATTTGAAAATGGATTTACCACTCGAAATTACAATCAATATCCCCGTGCCACTGTGCAATTTTCTGTACATACTTGAACGAGAATTGGTATAACAATTGGTTCAGTTATTAAAGTAGCCAGGAAGTTTGAAATTGCCAAAGAAATTTGCATTAAGGAACAAATGTAATGAGCGAAGATGTTAGGGTAGGTTTGGTATGACAGTCTCTTTAGACGTTTGTAGTCAGTTGGTACGTTGTTGCCAGCTGTGACAATTAATAGATCGACATTCTATTTAAAATTTGTATTAGCCAGCGAGTCAATTTTTAACAAACACAGCTCACGAGGAAGCAATGTTTTCAACCAATCTCGTGAGATAATCTTTAAAAACACAACAAACAATGAAACAATACCTAAAAAACATCTCGTGAGACATTCCTAAAAACATTACTCACGAACAAACAATATGGTCAAAACATCTCGTGAGACATTCCTAAAAACACAACTCGCGACAAAACAATATTGTCAAAGCATCTCGTGAGTCAATCTTTAAAACATAACTCGCGAAGAAACAATATTTGAACACATCTCGTGGGACAATCTTTAAACACACAAATCACGAGAAAGCAATAATTTCGGCCCATGTCGTGAGGAAAACAATATTAACATGAACAGAACACGCAAGGCGGTAAAATAGGTTATTGACACCCATTAACGTTACGGGTGTGAAGAGCAAGAGACCTAAGCCAAAGCGAAATGTGAAAGCCTGTAAGTAGCAAAAAAAAAGAATAAAGCTGTAATGGGTACAAGATGAATGAAATATCTTATTATCAAAAACGAAATGAATATAAAAATCGGACAAGAAATTTCGTTAACAAGGAAATCAGACACGAGATACGCAACAATATGGCCCGCATAGTCTATGACCAAAACACAGGGAAGCACTAGCTAACTCGAGTATTTTGCGCTGTGATATCAAAAACATTGCTTAATTCAAAACAGAACAATTTAAAAGCAAACCATGACGTGAACGTTTAAAAATAAAAATTCAACGGATGCCACGAGCTACATCCCGGACAGGCAACAATGCAATATAACAAATGCACGGCACATGCCAAATGCTTAACTTAAAAACGGAGCAACTGCTAGGAAACAGACGCAATTACTGAACTAAAACAGTTTATGAAACTTAACGTTTTTATTTAAATTATAGTTTTGTTTTGTTGCTAACTAAAGTTATAAACTCCAGCGCTCAATGCATTGGTATCGAAATACGTTTTTCAGTGGTCTTGCCCAAGCGAGTACAGGAGGCAGATCGCACACTGGCTCACCGCCATTTCGAGGGAAGGTCCAGCGCGTCATCGTGGCAGTCCACGCTGTTGACCAAATCAGACCAGAACGCCTCGCCTACTCGTCATCATCCTAACAAGCGAGCAAGCTTGTAAAGTTCCAGCTTTTTTAGCAGTAGCAGCCACGACTCGCGCCAGCTAGCCGTAACTATACTTACAACCGTTCTATTTTGCCGTTTGCATTTATTAACTTATTTCGTTGAGATCGTTTTGAAATTTGTTTAAATATCAGGCGAGTTGGAACGTCTTGTACAGTCAGTCTCTTTTCCGATACCAAAACGAGCTGGAAACAAGTGCCGAGCTAGGAGCGCAAAGGCTCTTGGGATAGTTTGGAGGGATAGAGTTGTAAACAAAATGGAGTCCAATACGGAGAAAAGTACGGTGAATGCGAAAATATTAGTAGCTTTAACCGGAGATGACATTAGCAAAGAAACGCCTGAACAATATAGTGTTGTTCGTTGACGAGATGGCTGCTTTTCTGGGGAGCGAAATTATGCCGAAAGATAGCACCAATTGTAAGCCGGCAAGACGTATAAGAGTGGATTTTGTTGAAGTTTTATTTCTTTTTGTGCTGAATATTAAAGTTTTTGATACCCGATTGTTTCCACAGAGTAATGATTTTTAAAAAATGGTAAAAAGTACCTCCGCGATCCTGATGATGGCATGAACCTCATACGAAAGAAAGCTGAATGTGGAGTCTTCGATAAAACCAAACCAGGTTTAACTTATTCCTTCCCTATACAAGGACCTAAAGCTGACTTAATAGGAAACCGAAAGTTACATTTGGAACTGTAAGGCGATACATGATAGATGGAGTAAATAACAAGAAAAAGTAAACACTGCAAAACAGCTCGTGAAGGGGTACAATTTTTTTTAATCTGCCATGTTTGGCTTGTATGCCACCTCCATGAAGACGGAAAATACTATTTTAAGAGCCAATTCCTTCCTTCAAAGAAGAAACAAGCTGTCTGATCCTGTTGTTTGGTTCTATCTTCACTTGGAAAAGTGTTACATTGCCAATGTGCTTACCCAGCAGGTGTAGATGGTAGGTGCAACTATGCTGTAGCAACTCTGTTTGCCATAGGAGGTTGCAAATTAAAGACAGAAAAACTAAGTTCTAAGAATGGAGAATCGTACACTTTTCGTCCCTGCAGTAGAACATGCCACGAAAAAGAAAAGAAAGTGTTGTATTTATTTCTGAAATGACTCTCACTAAACATGAACGTGCTACGAAGAAGTGCAAGCGTTTGTCGTCTGGGCGCTGTTACAGTGTCAAACCAGATAATTTAAAAAATGACTAGAGGAAGAAAAAGAAAAGCATGTACTTGCTACTGAAAGACTATTAACAAAAACTAGGAAGACAAGTTAAAATCAAATAATTTGGTATTGGGTGTACTTAAAAGTGACCATTCCGTGTTTAAAATTTTCTAGTGACAGTTTGTTCCAGTTGAGAATTATTAATTTTTGAATCTTATCGTCACAAATATTTCGGGTTAGCCTGTTATTTTTGACAATAAAAATAGTGCGATGTCAGTCTAACTTGGATCTGTAGCAAACCTGCATGGATGAGAAACTTTGAAGAAATGTTTTTGGACGATACTAAAACTTCGAACGGAAAAGGGGAAACAGGGAACGGGGAACGGTCAATATGAGTTGGGGAACGGTCAATATTTAAAGCATTCTTGATTGTTCAAATCCTCCAGTCTTCAAAGAATTTGTAGATTCTCACACCACCAAACTCATATTGACCGTTCCCTGATCCATATTGAACGTTCCCCGTTCCCGGTTTTAGTAACGTCCTATGTCTTTGCATATACTGATATCGGTAAAACAAAGCCATAGACCAATGCAAACACAACCATTATACATCACTCAGTTATCAAATAGAAACTGAGTGAAAACCAACTGTGAGCCTCCAAAAACCAGGGATTTAGTTATCATAACCGTTTATGGTCAATAACAAAAAGTAATCGATAACCGTTAATTAGTGTTCAACTTTTTCTCTTTTGGCACAGACAGCCAACTCTATAGAAAAGGCTGATCGACTTGTGATTTTTTTCCACAAAGAGACTGGGAGCGATCAAAAGTCGGTCACTCTTCTTTCCCGTCTATTTCCTCGAGTTTTTAATACGAAAAAGCAAGCTTCAAAAGCAAGCCGATAATTGCACTCCTGCTACTTTATAGAACGAATTATGGCAAATTCGGTATCAAATTCATTAGTCTCCCTGTTTGTAATCAAATAAGTAAAAATCTTTAAAATGAGCCCGCTGAGCGTGCATGTGGCTACTGCTTTTTAAGAGCGTTTGTCAGCAATTATCAACTAAGTCTGGCAATTTTGAAAAAAGGTAATGTTCCAAACAATGTTACGTGCCAAAGGACTAGGGGAACTTATACCAGATATAACAATGTGAACTCACTCCGTTAATTTTACATTTTGCGGTAGAGCACTAACGGTATGTTGCAGCCATTTTGAGTGGATCCGAAGCCTTCGCAGGTGTTAAATTGTCTAACTTAAACCGGCGCTTTCAGAACTCTTAGAGCATTAAACATCAATCGAATTACACATCCTAATACAGTGTCATTAACACTTCGTTCTGCTAGTGGTTTTAAAACAGGTTTCGTGAATATAAAAATACAGACCATCAAGGAAAACAAAGTTTTCGCCTTCGATCGAAAAGCCCGTTCCAAAACCCAATTGGTACATCAAAATGGAGATGATCAGTTTAGTGTTAATATGAAACAAATGGTATTTAGTTTCCAAAACTAGAGTTAACTTTTAGTCAATTTTGATTGGAAAAATTGACAGCGCTTCGCAACTTTGACACTGAAATTATACACTCTGGCATTTTTCCGTACATGATTTTTCAGCGAACTTTTGAAACATCAGTATCCCAGCCGACCTCCTCAAAGAAATGAATTGCAAAATTCTCTAAAGAGTCTATTGAAAGCATGAAGTGACCCAGATGAGAAGATATCTTCGACATAAATTAGTCTTACTCAAAGAAAGCTCACACAGCAGGAAGACATACTGTTTGTTGTACTTGGCGTGACGGAATAGTTTGTTGCAGTTATGGCGGGAACTATTGTTCTCTCCAAATCCAATACTTCAGAGGCTTCCTGAGGACACGTCTGTAATTTTCAACAGAAAACGAATAGTTTCTATTGACCTCAGTTAAAGAGCTATAAAACACTTTCGCTCATGGAATGGATGAGGGGGGGGGCCTGAAATGGAAAGCATTGTTCTTTCCAAATCCAATTCTAACAAGTCCGTAGGCCCTCAGGGGACTTACCGTAGAACGCCGTGACTTTTATATCGATTTTATAGTTAAAGGTATATAGCAGTTCTGTTCAGGGTGGGGTTGCAGTTATAGCAGCCGTAAAACTTCATTTTCTCCAAATCCAATTGCAGCAATTTCAGAGGTTCTCCGAAAACAAGGCTGTAATTTTAGACAAAAAGTGAATGGTTTTTCTTGACTTGACTTTAAGAGGTATGAGACAGTTTCGATCAGGGTGGGGCTTCTGTTATGGTGGGAAACAATATTCCCTTCAAATCCAAGACCAAAAGCTCCGGAGACTTGTGCGAGACAGGCCTGTCATTTAAAGATAAAAGTAACGGTTTCGATCCACCTCACATTAGAGCTAGAAGTAGTAATAGTAACAAGCTTTATTGGCATGAAATAACACATATTACACATTGCCAAAGCATTTCTTTTCCAAATTATCTGCATGATCAGACAAAAGCTAATTTACAATTATCGACAATAACTGTAACGCTGAATAGAAAAACTGACTGCACTACAAATGACAGTTACTAACTAGATGGAGGTGATGATTTTCCTCTTTGAAGAACACTTGCTTATAAACTGAGCCAGATAATATAATGATTTTTGATTATCTGACGGGAAAGTATCTGGTATAAAACTTTTTCTATATCTTCAGTTGTAATGTGAAGGATGTTCACTAGTTTTTCGAAGTATGTACATCTAAGGTCTGAATGAAGACTACAGTCAAACAGTAGATGATATTCATCTTCTACTTCATTTAGTTCACAGTATTGACATATTCTTTCTGTACGGGGTATTTTGGGGTTGCAACATCTTCCAAGAAGTTCTAAGAAGTAAGATGTGACCGTTTTCCAACTGACATTGAGCGTTCCTCATTCCCTGCAAAATTGAATTCGTTCAATAAAAATACCTCCTACGTTATATTTAAATATGATATGAATAAGGGAATCGTAGTGCAAGAATCATCGAAGCAATTGGAATTTCTTTTCCAAATCCCTTTTTTTGTTTCTCTGCAATTGTATGTTTAAATTGATCTTTCAAATTTCCATAGTGTAAAACAAATTATTGTGAAATGGTTTTTCATCTTTCTTCTGTCAATTTATTGTACGGACGCTATTTTACAGTTCTATATTTATACCCATTTTTCAATTTTGATATTTTTTCCAGATATTTAAAAAGGAAAATAAAATATTTTAATGTAAATATCTTGATGAGTCGGCTTTAATTTGTTTTAAGTCATGGAAATACAAGCTAAACTATTACCATGTTATGCCGTAATACTTCTACGTGCCTTTTACGCGTCAAAAGACGGCGTTATCCAAGACGTAATACATACTTCTTATTAGCCGCGTTTGCTCCGTCCGTACGTCAAGTTATGGACCGAGTTTTTTCCTTCCTTTTATGGCCCAAGCGCTTCGCGCTTGTGCCATGAAAACAAGGAAGGAAAAAACGAGGACGCATAACTTGCCGTACGGACGGAGCAAACGCGGCTAATAAGATGTTTATTATATGGCTTTGTTGATTATTTGAAGCAAGTGAGTCCGCTCAAGAACTAGAGGTCCGTACGGCTACTTACTGTAATTGACCAATCACAGCACGCGAAATCAGTCAGCCATACAATAATCATTCATAGCGTTTCTCAAGCTTACTCCATTTGTACATTTCTACTCCCAAAACATCTCCTTTGAACTTTTGTTATTGTATAAAACATTTGGCTGATACGTCATTCATATACCAATGCCACTGAGAAATAATTTCTTAAGATCAAGGTTTTAGCAGAACCTCTGAGGCTCAAAACGCCAAAATCTAAAAATGGAAATAAGGAATTTTCAACATAGAATAAACAGAGCAACTTAATTTGGTATAGCTAGTTCGAGTTGTGTTTTCCGATCAAATCCTTCGACTACAAAACGCATTTTGTTTGATTAACACTACAACCAAACGTGTTAAGTTTACTTTCAAGAACAATTGATGCAGAGATCCTCAAGCAATAAAAGGATTTAAGAGTCTCGGCTCAACAAATCTATGTTCTTGAAAAAGCAATCATAGATAAAATCTTGCAAGGAGTCGGAAGCTCGCATTTTAAGTAGCACTGAAAGCCTATAAGCAAGGCAATTCAAAGGTTTAGTCTGGGGACGTCACTTGTATAAGCCACTTTCACAAACATGCACAGAGCAACTTTATCGCTTTTGTTGGCGGGCCACACGAACTGGAAACATGGCATATGGTGTTAAGAAAGAAACAAGATCGATTGTTTTTGAAAGAAAGTAAAAGATAAAATCTTAAACATGTCACAGGATGATGTAAACAGGGGTTGTGACTACCAGCAAAACCATTACTTTGCTCTGCGCATGATTGAGAAAGTGGCTTATCAATGAAATAGAGCTGAAATAGAATAAATTTTTCCCGATGTTATGATATATTTGAATTAAGAGAACTGTGAGTTTCAACCGTCAATACTTGGTAAAGCGGCTAGAACATAAAACGTCCATTCTCAATAGTGAATGTTCCGAAAAGGCCCAACCCAATACATGTTGAAGCGTAATCATAATTTATTAAATTTCCCCAAATAAGCTTTTCGGCATGCAAAGACAAACTTCTGAATGAATAAGTCTGAACAGTATGTTTGTCACTCCCCACCGATGTGAATCAACAGTGCAACAATTGATGTTATGTGCTTTGATCATAACAAAGAAAAGCCTTTTCCCGAAGCATATAAACTTATAACACAAAGTCGATTAGAATCGTGCACCTAAGTAAATTCAATATAGTCAAACTTTTGTTTTGCAAATGGTCTTCCGTCTTTCAAAGTCTTTATGCAAACAGAATTGCATTATATTTATCTTACCGGCATATACTAAAAGACTTCCTATTGAGATATATTATTGCCAATCACTATGTCAGGAAATTGCTTTGTTCTTGCTTGATCCATTTAAAAACATCAAAAGCTCTTCCTCTAGCTACTTGATACTGAGCCTTGTACTTAGAGATTTCATCAAAGATCTTAAATAGCCACTGGTAGCAGTAACAGGGTGCTGCTGCCACAACCGCCGGAAAGTTATTCCATTCTTAGATTGTTCTCGGTACGAAGTTTTGCTAAATAAAGGTCTCAGTTTCAGATGGGGGAATAAAAGAATAAGGATGACTGTGCCCGGAGATTCTATACAAAGAGGGGTTGCCATTTTGCTGTCTTCGGCCTGCTTCACACTATCGACGCAATCACACTCACAACCACAAGCAGCAGTACGAATTGGTTCACACTAAAAAATTAATTGGGCGGTAATCATATTGCAAGGGCAATCCAAACCACAAGAAAAGAGAAGTTTTCATTTTTTTCTGACCTTGCAATTGTGATTATCTCCACATTTTTTTAGTCTGAACCAGCTTTAATACTTTGGTTGTTCTTCAAAAGTTCTTCATATAGTTTTTGATAAACTTTGATAAAGTCCAACTCTTATCCCACAAAGAAAAACACTTTTCTTCATACATCAGACATCCACTCAACTTTCGTTAATGACTTGCGAAACCTTTACAAATAAGTTCATATTATGAGAAGAAAAGCTATGCATTCCAAATAAATAAATAAATAAAATAAAAAATTCAGCGCTTGCGTACGCTGGGTTCGCGCCAATCCCAAACTACTTCCAACTGATTAAATTTGAAGTCATCTTCGTTTGAATGTTATATTTAATAAAAGCTACCTTTGTGTTCTTATCGCTTCCTGTGTTTCTGAAAGGCAGTGTTTCAGTTTTAATCAGCATCTTCCGACGAATTTATTGTGCTGTCGCCAGTAGCAGCTGTGTTTTTCGATGTGGCACTAATTTGCTTTTTGCAGTGTAAATACCCACTTATGAGTAATCTTTCTTGAACTTCAGTTCAGCCTCGCATGAATTGCTGTCAACTTTCTGTTCTTCGCCGTACATTGCTAGATTTAACTTTTTAAAATTTCCGATGAACTTGTACAGATTGATATTTGTTGGTGCTAGTAAATAACATTAGGGGAACGAATAATAATTTAGGCCTAAAATCCCGTCGCTCTGTAACCAAAAAGATCTTTATTGTTGAACGACGCCACCTGCTTTGCATAAAAGTAAATATTAGTTCGCAATCTTAATAGTTTTCTTTATTATGCGCAGATTCGTACGTTTTATTTCATTATGGAAAGAACCTGGTGGTACAAAAACGAACATGTCCGGCTGTAATACTTAGTGAAAACCATAACAGATAACTTTATTTCAAACATTCAAGGCCTAAAAAGCGTTTTACAATGTCTCAAGAGTTTTTAGACCATATAGCTACGAAGCAATGGAAAGGCAGTTTGCAAGAAATTATGTGGCCTACAGGAATCGCAGCGTCGCTTTTTTCGCCCGTCACTGTCCTAGCAAATGGCCTTGTTCTTGTTTCCATCTTCATCGATCCATTCAAGAACATCAGAAACTCACCATCTAGTAACTTGATCTTCAGTCTGGCTCTTGCCGATTTCCTCGTTGGAATTCTGGTGGAACCACTTGCAGGGTTTTGGGACATTAGTATTGCTTCTAACAAAACTCCACCTTTTCCCTTGACAACAGTTCTGGTTCCAGCCAAAATTTCAGTGGGTGTGTCACTCGTCAGTCTTGTCGCTCTGTCCGTAGACAGGCGGATAGCTGTCACCACACCTCTGCAATACGCTTACAGAGTGACAAAAAAGAAAATCCGAATTGCAATCGTCTGTATTTGGTGTTATTTTTTCTTTGCTGGAATACTCTTAATAATATTTCAATCTTTTATGTTAATCATTGATATCATGTTTTCAGCTCATTGTGCGATTGCGTCAGTCTTTCTAGTTATTCTCAGTATAGCGACAATTCGCTCAGTGCACAACCAGGGACTAAATATTAAGAGAAATGTTGGCTCAGAAAATTCATTAGTACTGAAAAATGCGTTCAATCGAGAGAAGACCGTAACACAAACAATTATCATAATGGTAGTCGCTTTCGAGATTTGCCTTTGGCCTTGCGTTATTATTTCATCCATAGTTGACAGAACTATAAACATGACAAACTTAGATGAGCGTAAAACGTTACTAAGGATATATTTTTTTTCCAATACTTTGTTGCTTGCAAATTCTCTCATGAATCCTTTCCTTTACGCTTGGCGTCTTCCAAAATATAGAAAAGCCTTTAAGTACATTCTAAGTCAACTGAAGAAAAAGCTTTCATTTTCAAAAGTACAACCACAAAGAAACAGTTCTCGACAATTGTCAGTTGCGACAAACAGCCACATCGCAGCTGTGTCTCATAATTTGCCTTCTATTGAACAACATGATGAGAACATCAAAGCATTGAGACAAGAAGCAGTTTCCAGCTGCAATGCTTACAACGAGGTTGATGTCCAGGACTGTATACCTAATGAACGACATTGTATGGAGGATACTTGTCTTTGAAAGGCAAACTACTAAACATTGATACCGTCAGGAAGAAGAGTAATGTTTTTGCCAGTTTGGTTGTGACAGAGCAAACGCAGAAAATGTCTTTTGTTCCAGTGTCACGCGCATGGTTTTTTTGAACAACTAGCAAACATTGGCAGCTAAAAGGATTATCAGAGAACCATGTTATACAAGCAAGTTTCAGAGTGAAATATAGATATTTCATAAGCACCGTTTGTGTCGATCCAGGAAGGCTGCAAAGATGAACACATTACAGAATGACTCGTATGGGAATGAGATTTAAGAAGGTACTATGTAAACGAATGCACAGCCTCAGAATGGAACCGGGGTGAAGTCGTACCGGAGTGAGATTTTAGAAGGTATCGTGTAAACAAATATAGAGACTCAGTATGGAACCGGGATGAAGTCGTACCTGAATGAGATTTTAAAAGGTATTATATAAACGAATACACAGGTTTTATGTAAGCGAATGTACAGACTCAGTATGGAACCGGGATGAAGTCGTACCGGAATGAGATTTTAGAAGGTATTATATAAACGAATGCACAGGCTCAGTATGAAACCGGGATGAAGTCTCGTACTGGAATGAGATTTTAGAAGGTATCATGTAAACGAATATAGAGACTCAGTATGGAACCGGGACGAGGTCGTACCTGAATGAGATTTTAGAAGGTATTATATAAA